>CABFOV010007000.1:19532-31137 GCA_902141375.1 Timema poppense | reverse complement strand
TCTGTTATTCCTTCAGTGAAGTCACAACAGTTAAAACTAATAAGTTGTAACTGATCTGACTGTATGTACACATCGTGTCAGATATATATATCATTTGGTTCAGGTTTATGCTTGCTGTTTTTCTTAAGTACCTCAACATAACGGAAGAGAATAATTTGTGTAATTGTTTGTGTTCTTAACGAAAAGTGCTTCGCCAGGTATTAATTTTTCTTTGCTATTAAATCAATATTTACATTTTGGGTCAATCTATTTTACTTTTGTTATAAAAATGTCGTAAAATTGGTGTTTTTTTCAATATATTATGATAATCTTAGCACTTCACTTTATAAGACACCTCTTGACCACAAAACAATTCAATAAAAGCAAAGCGTATAATCCGAACTGGTAGTAAGATGCGGTGCAAGAAAAAAAAGAAAATTAAAAAGAAAATTTTTTGATCATTAAGACATTTCGACAAACCACAACGATAACTTCATTTTCAGACACCAACAGACAAAAGTTAAGGATTTGACTGAGCCAAGACACACACACTAAAATTATACTTCCGTTCGTTTGGACGGATCGATAAATCGAAGGACTTTACTTCAATTCTTAAGTCAGACTGTCCAGTTTAAAACAGAACGATAGAAATACACTTCACGGTAATTTTATCGGATCAGTCAAAAATGGCCAGTCAGAAGTGAAGGTTAACATGATAGTGTATGAAGGGGCTCTTAGGTAAGATATTCTGGCTCGTCAGAGAGGATTTCAGTTGCTGTAACATAGCTTTGCGTCTGATGTTTTTCGTACTATAAAGGGGAGAGAATGCAGCGTTGCAGATTGTGGCCCCAAGCACATCTCGCGTGCGACGTGTCGGTTTGTAAACACTAGGAAATGTATACTGACAGTAAAACTGTCTTTTGAAATGCAAACAAAACCAACCCTGTCTCTTCTTGTAAGTTTAATACTAATACCGGCTAGTATGTCAATATCAAACATTTAACCTTGGACCGAAAAAAAGAATTTTAGTAGAGCGACTCTAACCAATCTGGGGTGCTCTGACGTTTGCTTGTTTTCAAAGAGCCGGAAAACGTAGAGGTTCCATTGAAAGTTGTTTAGTGTTTATGTGATTTTTAAAATCAGTAATATAATGCTTTTTATATTAAATATTTGATTACTGGAAAATTTAAGTGGTGTAAAACAAACTCTACCTGTAAAATGAACGTGCTTATAGTATATTTAAAAAAGTTTTTATATTACTTTGTTCATAAATTTTCTATCATAATATTACATTTCGTTTCAATAATATACGTATGTAAGCTATTATTAACGTGGGGAAAGAAAGTCTATTAAATTTTACAGTTTTTAACTGATTTTGCTACATATTTATATACTGTACAGTTTATATTTTGTAGTTTAATACCACAAAATTCGGGGCTCTGGTAGTCATAGCTAAACAGCCATCAAGGCTGACTTTGGCTCAATCCTAAGCTTAAGCTTAAAAAAAATTACTGGTACTTAGTTTGTTTTAAAATCAATGAGCTTGGTATAAATATTGGTGCCAATACCGTCTTTGTAAGGTTATGTGGTAAGTAAGAATTTATATTTTTATATAATTACACTTTTAGAAAGTACAGCTCATGTATTACATTATATTAAATCAAAATAAATGTAGGGTTTAAAACATTTGTCTATAATATGTGAATGCAACGGTAAGTCACTCACCATGTTCTTTATTATAATGTTTTTCTACTTTGTTTAAATTACCGTATCTTTATGTCATACTATACCAGTAGTCCAAACAGTAATTTACCAACAAATTATTTATCTTAGCTCAAAACTGAAACCTGTACTGAGCCTAAAATGTAAAAACCCATAAAAAGAATACGATATGTCTCGTAAAAATGAAAACTAACACTTGCAAAGTAGTTCATCTTAAACTTAGATTTAAAATGCGGCCTTCTGACAGTAAAAAAAATTTCATTTTAATAAATGTAAACCCGATTCAGTTGCCAAATGGTTTAAGGTGTCAGTCTCACATTAGACTGATCTATCAATTATGGGAAGATCTGGGTTTAAATCTGGGTTGAATGTACTGAGGGCAGGGTCTTACGCATGGGAAAAGGGGGAGGGGGAGTTCAAACCACTCTCATTGAAAATAAATAGACACTAGATAAAACAATATCACTATCATAAGACGAGAACAAAAATTGTTCCTGTAGTAGATTACAGCGAGAAGTGCTATTTGTAAGACTACTATTTAAGCATTTATTCTCTGGAGTTTAATGTACTTGTATATCTGGGACAAGCTGTTGGATCGATACGTCATGAATGAATAAGTGCAGCGAATAGTTGTGTGATTTTTTTTTGTGCTTACACTTTCTATCTCAATAAAATACAAATATTTAAATTGTATTTTATTACTTAATGAAACATCTCAACCATATTTTATGTGTCACCATAACTATTTCACATATTAGGTTTTGTATTGTTAGCCAGCTAATTATACTTAATCATAAACAAAATGTTTATTGACCCGTACTAACAAAAATTCTGCGTATGACCCTGACATATTGTGAGTTTTACTAAATAGTTTCCCATACTCCATACACCAAATGTGGTTACACTTAATCAAATTCAACCTTAATAATTATTAACAAATTAAAGAAATTAGTACATACTTGTACATCTTGAACTGTTAGTAAAAGTTGCTACTAAACACAAATAATTGTTACGACACAATCGCACGAACTTTCTCATATTGTGTATTAAAGCTTCGAAGAAAACTTTCCAAAGTGGGTTTAAGTAAATTGCCCTAAATTAAACTTTCCTCATAAATATAAACACGTAATTTTGTTAATCTAAATAAACACTCTTTTTATGTAAATTTTGAATCAAATCTTTCGTATATTTTAACAAATTTCAATTTTTTTAAATAAATATTTGTAAACTATTCTCTTATTCTTTGTAATTTGTAAAAATAAAATAAGGATTATTATTTATTACGAAAAACTATTCCTAGATACCCATTTTGAACTCAATCTTTAAGGCCAATTTCAAAAAGTCTAAAATATTCTATAGTTTGTAGTAAGTAAACTACACCTAAATTAATTTCTTTTATAAATGTAAGACACAATTTTTGACTATCCAAACAGTCCTTCAATACCAGTTTCAAACAATATCGTTAAAGCTATTTTCAAGAATATACAAATTTTACAAAAATCAATTATCAATAAACTAGCATAAAATGAATTCTTTAGAAAAACATATGTATATTATTTATAATGTAAAAACCTCAATAGTTACCCATTTTGAACAAGATCACTAAAACCCCCTTTCTAAATTTTTAATTTTGTAATATAACAGTCAAAATTAAGTTAACCTTAAACGAATTTGTCCTCAAAACAAGTATACAGTTTTGTTGGTCGTGCCAAACACTCCCCAAATACAGGCCTACATTTTAAACCATATAGTCAGACATTCTCCCAATTATATGAATTTTCGAAAATCAGCACCTCTTAACAAGTTTTTACCCAACCACTCTATAGACATCCATTTTAAACAAAATTGCTAGAGCCATAAGGTTGCCCTGAGGGGTTATTGGAATTGGATATCTAACGATCGAACGGCTCTAACGATTATGATTAAATTTCATTTATGAACATCTATACATATTCTAAACAAAATTGCTGCACCCAACAATAGTTTGTCAAAATGACTTTAAGGGCCCAGTGTGTTGCATAAATTCTTATTATTTATCATATCTCAGTAACTCTTTGAAATATGAAATTAATTATTATGGCGAATATGTAGGTATTTTTATAATACAAATCTTTTATTTGAAACACATTTTTATAAAACCAACTACTTTCAAGCTATACACAATTATATATATATACACAATTATATATATATATATATACACAATTATATATATATATATACACAATTTTATATATATATATACACAATTATATATATATATATACACAATTATATATATATATATATGTATAACTTTTTGAAAACTAAAGGTAAAGTATGGCAACCGTAAAAAAAATTAACCCAAAATGTTGATGGATATCAATGTATCATTTTCCCCGAACCGTAAAAAGAGGTTTTTCCAATGCCGTGTGTCTGTTTAACCCTAAAATTAAGAGTAGATTAATAAAAAACTAAAAGAGAAAATACAGATTTTTTCAAAATCGGCTTTAACTATTTTGATTAAAATTCGTGTCTAGGCGTTGATTAAGATTATAAATAAAATGACTATTTCCATTTTCCTATGAAAATGAATTTTATGGTACTTTAGAGAAGCGGTAATTTCTGTATTTCCACAAATATTACAGATACTAAATAATTTATCATTGCAAAATTGTATTACTATTAAAAATAAAAACTTTTATTTGAAATATATTTTTATAAAACCAATATTTTCTAAAATATTAACAAATATATTAATATATTTTTGTTATCTTTAGTTGTAAAGAGATAATACTTAAGTTTTAACGCAATAATTCTCTAATACCATAAAGTAATTAAATATAATTAAGTATCTCAAAAAGTTTGTTATTTTTCCTTTAACCTCTTAGGAGAAATGTATGTACAACAATTATCTATCTCCTTCATTTTAGAATTGATAGTCAATATTTAAATTTTTTATTGGTCAAAATTAATAAATGAAGAATTGAATATCAATGCGATGACCTGAAGATGCGAAACACCTAATAAAATGTTAAAATTTTAACCGAAATTCGATTTTTTTTTATGAAGTGTTGACCCTTTTGGACACAAAATTGATCATTTTTATTGGTACAAACATACAAATGAAGACATTCTTTAAAAATAAAACCATAAAATTTAAAATCGGGAGTCAAAAAATGTTTTACATAAGTATAGTGCAATTTATGCTTGGTTTTTTTTATTTTATCATTCATTTAACATATATTATGACTTTTGAGTGAAAATCTCCATTTTAAACATTTATTTTTATCACATATCGGAACTATTTTAGATATGAAATGATATATCATTGCAAATATGTCTTTATATTTATAATACAAATATTTTACTTGAAACATATTTTTATAAAACCAATAGTATTCAAGCTAAATGCAAATATATATATTTTTTAACTTTTCAAACTGTAAACAAATCTAACATGATATGTTGATGGATGTCAACGTTTAATGACCCCTCGAAGCCCAAAAAATTGTTTTTACAATGCCGTCTGTCTGTGTGTCTGTTTAACCCTAAAATTAAAAGAAGTTTAATAAAGGTCGTATAGAGAAAAAATCCATTTTCTCAAAATCAGCTTTAATGATTTTGATTAAAACTCGTATCTAGATGTTGATTAAAATTATAAACAAAAAAATCTTTTTATTTTCCTATGATAATGAACTTTAGGGTATTTTACAGAAGTGGAGATTTACTTATCTCCGCAACTATTTAAGATAATAAATAGCTTATTATTATAAAATTAAAGCACTATTAAAAATAAAATAACTTTTATTTGAATTTTATCTTTATAAAACTAATAGTTTCTGAGATATTGGGAAACATAGATTAATAGAATTTTATAAGATTTTGTTTTACAAATACTACTTAAGTTTTAATGCAATAATTCTCTAATTCCATAGAGTAAGTCAGTGAGCTCTATACTATTTTGCAATGGACCAAATCGTGACGCTAAAGTTTGTTGTCTGCTTGCTGGCGAGGGTACAGATTAAAGGGTTTCTTTTAATGTCCTTGTGCAAAAATGTGTGTCTGATGAATAAAAGTTTTTATTTTAATAGTGAAGTATTACACCCCACTTGACTGAAGACACATTTACATTAAAGGATACGCAATTCAGTTTAAAGGTAATATGATACAAATAAGAATACCATCTTTGATATATTAAAATATGTAGCTAAAGCCCATGTTTTTACAGTCTGCCACGACTATAATATATTTAAAATTGGTTATTAGCTTATTTTATATTGTTTTCAGGAGCCATATTATATTTAATGTTCGAATGACAAACTATGTGTAAAAGTCTTACGCTCAAACTATAATTTATTTTAAAGACTTGTAGAAAGTCTAAATCGACTTATTTAAAAAAAAAGTCATGACTGTTGAACTTAGTATGCTATTCCAACCTTTTATTAACGCATTAATTGGGTTGACTAATCATACATTGATGTATTCATAAAAATTAGCGAATGATGTTGAAATGCTATATTGCCTTGTATGTGTGTAAGAGAGAAAGAGATACACGAAAAGTTCCTTCTTTCTTACACAATTGTGGGTAGACTACAGCTCGAAAATTTTAGCCACAGATGTCCATCCAGTTATGTTATAGAGCTCAATATAGTAAGTAGATAAGTAAGTCTCTCAAAAAATTGTTCTGTTTTTATTTAATCTCTTAGGGGAAATGTTTATACACTAATGATATATCCATATCATCTTTGACTCAATAGTCAATATTACCTTTTTTTATTGATCTACATTTTTAATGAGGAATTTAATAAAACTTCGAATGCCATATTATGTGCAACCCCTAATAAAATGTTGAAAATTTTAACCTTAAGTAGAAATTTTAAAACGAAGTATTGACCCTTGAGGACCCAATATTAATCTAATTTTTTGGTCCAAATATACCCTACTAGTGAGGTCTTTAATTCCTTAAGATAAAATAATCAAATTTAAATCCAGGATTCAAAGAATGTTTAACGCAAGTATAACGCAATTTATACTCGGGTTTGGTAATGTATATTATTCCGTTTCACATATATTACGAGTTTCAAGTAAATATCTTTATATTTTTATAGTGGTATTTTATAGGTGTTGATAATATCTATCCAAAGTGACAGTTTCAGATCACATGGCTTTACGTATGAATACGTGAAAGTAGTTTTAGTATCTTTGCGCTGAACGCTAAACGTATAGATCTCAAACGAATTGATGAACAGTCTAAAATATAATTTGAGACATTAAAATATTAATACAAAAATATAAGATACAAGATAGTATGGTACGAACAATGTTCTTAATTCCAGATATGTTGATAAATAAATAATAAAAAATTAGGTTAACATCTGCCAAACTGAAAAAAAAAAATGAAGCGGTTATGTAATGTAGAATAATCTAAGTCTTATCTGTATCTTTGTCCCTGTACTCCTTTTTGATATCCAGCACTGTAACGTGGATGGATTATTTCATTCCGACTTGTTTCGGTACTATGGTACCATAATCATGGATATTATGTCGCTGTGAAAAATACGATGTGTTGTTACGACGGCTAGATCTTAACTCTCTATTATAGCCACTCCTTACTTTCAACCATTTTTTAGAATGTTTTCTAAAATGTTAACCTCCTAATGGCTTAATCTATAATTTCGGGATAATTTTTACCCCATTGATTTAATACACTCGAAATAAATCGAAAACTCTCTGTATAGGGATAAATTTGTATATTCGTAAATATTTAAAAGGCGTGTTAATGAAGCAGTTTGGATTCAATCAATGTAACATCCGTGAGGCTGAATTAATGTTACTTTCGTGTTCTCTGTATATTTTTACAACATTTTTAAAATTAGAGTCCATTATGTAAACCATGAATAGCTTATTTTTACATGTGCGTTCAAAAGTATCATAGCAAACCAAATTGTGTTATATTAGAAATACGTGACAAAGAAATATTTTTATTATAGCTAAATAATTTTGTTACTTTTTTTCACCGCGTCTTAGTATGCTACCAGTTCATGTGCATACATTACCTATTACACTAATTGAGTAGGATTTAGGAAGGTAAAATTTTAGTGGAAATGTACCCAAATTGGTGTTGGTGTGGACGTAAGTTTGGAAACAATGTAGTGAAAACCACCCTCGACTAAGATATGAACCATGATCCCCCTTTTAAAAGATAATCCTGCCAAAAACGAGAGTGACGCATTAGCCTACACAATCAACGATGCAAGTAGCAATTTATGATAAGCCTATTTTGTTTAAGATTTAAAAAAACTCCCATATATTTAAATACAGTTGTATATCCATCATTTGTCTATATTTAATCAAACACTATTTAAAGCAAAGGCTGGCAGAATTTTTTGTGTCCCGGTGGAATTATAATTTTGTCAATGGGTCCGCCATCTTCTTCTTTGAAAATTTTTTTATCTAAATTTACATGTCTTTCTTAAATTTAATCTGTCCACAAATACTCCCCAACCTCATAGAAATAAAATAGAGTAAATAAAATGCACCTTTTCATGTTAAACTACTTTTTTTATTATAGCATTACTCATTAAGAACGATCAAAGCTATATTGGTCCCAATAAAATATTATTTGAAAGTATTTGATATAATTACGAGCTCATAAGACTCAAAGATCGATTTTTCAATGACTATTTAGCTTTCTTACGTGATAAAATGCAAATTTTCACAATACAATCAGATTATCCTTTTAGAAGATAGCCCCACCCTATAAGAGTCCCGGGCTCGTTTCCCAAAAAGTGCAGAAAATGTTTGACTATGAATTTGTGTCAGTAGTTTGCATATTTTAACTTTCCTGGAAGGAATTTATAAGAATCCTATACATGCATGTGTACATGTTTGATTGATTCACGCCAACTTTGGCGTTTTGACAAAATTACGATAATATAGTTCTGTGTTTATCCGTCTGGGAAACGTTAGTATTAAAATATGAATTCAGTTTACATATCATCTCAAAGAGATGATACTGAGTCATGAGGGGGATGAACTCTTTATTTTTGGAATTTATTTGTAATCTTAATAAAAGGCCACAACTACCGTGAATGCACTATAAAAACGTGATGGTAGTTGTTCAGACGTTTTGTGATTTTTACACCAATCTACAGCTCTAGGCTATTTTTATAAAGGATCTCAGACACTTTAATATAAGATCAGGAATTATGTTATTGTAGAATCTATAAATATTTAACGATCAACTTCCTTTATACTTAGATAAGCTAGGTTTTAGTATATTTAGAAGAAAAACATACTTGGGTCTGACGTTGTCAAGGATTGTAATAAATATCCATTATCTTTCTAAATTTTCTTATTTGGTGTTCTATGCATCTTAAAAACAATATAATATTTTATAATAATATTTATACCGGAGACAACTTAGTGATAAGTACAAATATAGATAGTATTTTGTTGATTATTTCCCAACTATTGGTACCAAGACTATTAACAAAAAACATTTAGGCTATTTATTATTTTACAGTGTCTATCCTTTGGTATAAGCAAGGTAAATTTTTAATTAATCGTGGTTAAATGATACATTTTACTCTTAGACAATAATCATTTTAAATCGTCCTTTTATAATTATTCTAATGCAAATTAATGTCACCTGCAAAAATACAATTGTTTGTAAAAATGATAAGGGAGTACCATGAATATACCAACTTTATTTAAAATTAGTTTATAACCTTTACGGAATTTTAAATTTTTGACTAACTTACTCAACAACTGTATACATCTGGAAGGTACAGGGGTATACAGGTGGGCTAGGGTGTGAATCTCATCTGGATGGTTATCCTGTGACTTTGAAGGCTGTATGTACTATGAGCTCACACCGGATATACTGAAAATTCTTACTCACCCTCAGTGCCAATAATGCACACTTACTCTAAATCATACTTCCTTCATCCCTACTACATTCATGAAGATATTCGGATACCCCCGACGGATAGTAAGGACCATTTAAAACACATAATGTTTAATGTGGCCACAGTTTTTACAGCTTGAAAACGAGAGCACTCCACTTTAGTGAATGTATTCTGAACACCCAATATTTTAGCCATTTTCATACAAAAATTGTAAATAGATGGAATTAAATGGCTAATTTGAATAAGTATAAAAACAAGTTTTTTTTTAGGATTGTCCTGTTTGTTTAGAAAAAAAAATGTGGCTCTTCAAATTAATCAATATGTATTAGTGGTCCACACAAAGAAATATATTACTTTGGTCGTATTTTCGCTATTTGCCCTATATTATCATAAAATATCTAGTATTATCTTCTATCAAATAAGTAATATTGAAGTAAAAGTAAGGCCGTTTTGATGTATACTAGGAAACATTCATTATTAAATGAATAATGGTGTTCAAGTGTTTACTATAGCCAAAGAGTGCCTCGCACCTAATTAGACAATATGGGTGGCCCACGGGTGCCTAGCGTCATGCGGCCTTTCAGCCTTGCTATTCTAAACAATCCTAAATTGCACACACGAGTATTCTTAGGTTAGGTAAGGTTATGTTGGGTTATAAAGAAGGTTCAGTAGCAACCCCTTCCATCCGGGTCACCGCCCTCAGACAAGAGTTCCCGTGAGTCGCTCTTTTTCTTGTACGCAATCTGGACACTGGATATTTAGATGGACACACAATTTTGGGTGTATCCACAGTCGGAAAGATTTTTTTGCCTTTTTTTGCAATCTGAATTTTTGGCAATCAGGAGTTAACAAAGTTTTAGTATTTATATTTTATTTGAATAAAATAATATACGAAAGTATCACCAGTTTAATTCCACTTATATTTTGTAGTTTTTCCACAAGAAATTCACAACTTACAAATGTATAAAAGTATCTAGTGTTAGAAAGGAGATCCTTGTGGATTAAGTTATTTCAATGATTATTTGGAAACTCGCAAATGTATCCACAGCCAAAAGAGAGACCATTCCTTGATTTATTTGTTAGTTCATACGGAACATTAATTCATGGATAAGCTCTGATAGATTCCTTACGTTAAGATATATTAACTAAAATAAAATATATATTTTTCTACTTTTTGTGCTATAAACTGCAGTTAACCACGTAAATGTATGTTTTATTAGAAAATAGATAGCACTCTCTTATTTGTTTTATTTCTATTTATTTGAGATATATAATCTGTAATTTTTGAACCGACTAATAATGTCAGCGAACAGATTTTTTTTTCACTTTGCCTTAACATTTATAAGCCATTAAAATTACTTTTTGGAATTCCTGTCAGTCATATTTTTTAAATAATTTACCCCCTTAAAATTTAAGAGGTGTTATTAAAAAACAATCAATTGCTAGAATCTGTTATTTTGTTATAAACATATTTCCAGTACCCTCCACACCATTCCCCCACCCCTTCTTTACTGGACAGAAAAATATTTACTTTTCCTGTGTTTCGGTTTGTAATTGTATATTTTTCATTTTTTGTTTTATTTTTATTAATTGCTGCTATTCGTTTTCATCAGCCCCCACATTTTCCCAACCTGTTCTCCCTTCTTTCTGCTGACGACGCACATCAACGAAAGAAATGCGTTCATTCGAACGTGTACGTTAGAGCTTCACCGATTCTTTACCTCGATCCAACAAAAACCCATTAAACACCATCTCAAACGCTACCTATGACACTCGGCCAATAACATCGTCTGTCATCTTCAGAATGTTGCCAGAAAACAATTAATAATCTACTAAAAGTTTTAATAGTGTTACAGTTGGAGTGTGAGCAACTTCTGAGCCTAGGGGTCAAAAATATGAAATTGTGAACAAAAAATATTCCCTAAACATATTTCTTGATGTTTCGGTCCTACTATATATATATTTACACGTTACTAGACCCTTCCCGCCTCCCCCCCCCCCCCCCCCCCCCC
>CABFOV010007000.1:0-19302 GCA_902141375.1 Timema poppense | reverse complement strand
AAAATATAGCCTATGTTACTCGCTGATAATGTAGCTTTATATTGGTGAAAGAATTTTTTAAATCGGTTCAGCAGTTTTTGAATTTATCCATTACAAACAAAAAAACAAATCTTTCCTCTTTATAATATTAGTGTATATATATATATATATATATATACAAATCTTTCCTCTTTATAATATTAGTGTAGATATATATCTACACTAATATTATAAAGAGGAAAGATTTGTTTTTTTGTTTGTAATGGATAAATTCAAAAACTGCTGAACCGATTTAAAAAATTCTTTCACCAATATAAAGCTACATTATCAGCGAGTAACATAGGCTATATTTTATTTTGAATATTTTGTTTTATACACGTTAACACTACCTCTGAAATGTTACCTCCTCGCCCCTAGCTCATTAGTGCAGATATGCGTATATTTCAGACGGGTATCATGGGATGTGAATACGATTTGGGTGACCATTCGCTCTTTCTTAAATTAGTTGATTCAATTCACGCCTACTCAGGACTGACATTATATATATATATCTGCACTAATGGGCTAGAGGTGAGGAGGTATCATTTCAGAGGTAGTGTGAAAGTATTTTTATAAAAGGAGATTTGAAAACCATTTCGTACTTACTGCCTGTGTACACCTGGCTGGGATCACAACCCTTACCTCCAAGTCAACAAACAATTAAACCATATGTAAATATGTGCCCACTGCTGAAGGCTATTCACTTTAATACAACATAATGTGATAGATTTAGATCAATAAAAATACCGTGAAAATTTACAATAGTTCAACCTACTTTAAACGAATTATATTTACCATTTTATATTTTGCGTTATAAAAAAAATAGTGAACATTTGGAAATTAACAGTCCATATTAAAAAAAAAATGGTATGGTCCGTCAACAATATTTACATTGTTACATAAAATAATTTCGCAAATTTATTGTTATTTCAGGGATCTGGCAGAAAAACTAATAAAGACGTAAAAAAGGTTGATATAACTATGAAATAAATTAAAATGGTTTCCAACAATATCAATTGTTCTATTAATTTGAATCGGAATTATCACAAATCACAGAAAATTTCCTAAAATAATAAAAATATATATGTACAGTAGTGTTAATGTTAAAACTAAAATCAAAACACGTCGAAACAACCTTAATGGCAACTTTATTAATTCTACATCTTTATGTTTCATATTAAAATGATGTATTATTTTAGACTCTTAGTCTTTGTTTTAATTGATTACAAAATATTTTATTACAACAATGAGAATATTGTAGTTTCATTGAACAAATCTCACAAAGTAAACATCGCAACATTAGTTTTCACTTTCAGATGTTATTTTTTAAACCATTCTAGTTTAGTATCGATGACTGGCCGTGCTACCACTCATTCTACGAAATGGATCACCTTCATTTGTTGGTTGTATTTTCCCATATTGTGATTTATCATCCTTCCTTCAATCGAATGCTAACTGCTTATTTTGGTTGGATATGATCCTCTTTTATACCAAATCATTGTGTTGTTTTATTTAAAAAAATTTCAAGCAGCGCTTAGTGAGAACTCCGATAATCTTTCCAACAGGAATGTTTGTATTTCCTCTCGTCCCCACAAGCAGCAGCACTGCTTCACACAGATAATTCTAAAATTTATTTAGTAGATCTATTAAAACTATAATAAATGATGTATTGTTTGTGTGGTATTTCAATGGTAGAAAATTATAGAAACTTAAAAAAACATGTAAAATTAAGTGATATGGTTTACCAAACAGACTTCATACCTCCTGTAACTAAAAATAGAGACATTTAGGCCTACATTAAGATCGTTAAATATGTGAAACGAGACAATATAAATTGTTGCAGGAACATAATGGGAAAAACACTACACTAATCATCCAAAGGGCATAAATTAAATATTTTTTTACACGGACTTTCTCGCCCTATTGTTTAAAAATGGAGATATTTACCCAAAACTCCTAATATATGTGAAACGAAATAATATACACTAGCAAACCAAATTATAAATTGCACTATACTTATGAAAAACTCTTTTTTTTTTAGTCCCGGTGTTGCAAATCTTCGCGCCATCGCATTGCTATTAAATTCCTCATTAACCTCAATAACCCCCGAACCCTTAAAAGTGGTTTTTGCAATTCCGTCAGTCTGTGTGTCTGTTTAAATTTAAAATTAAGAGTAGTTTGATAAAGGGCGAAAAGAGAAAAAATCTATTTTCTCCAAATCGGCTGTAACGATTTTGATTAAATTTCGTTTATAGGTGTTGATTAAGATTATAAATAAACTGGATATTTTCACTTTCCTATGAAAATTACTTTTAGGTTACTTTACAGAATCTGATACTTCCGTATCTCCGCAACTATTTGAGATACTAAATAACTTTTCATTGCAAAATTGTAGTACTATTAAAAATAAAAAAACTTTTATATGAAATATATTTTTATTAAACCAACAGTTTCTGAGATATTGTCAAATATATTAATACAATTTTGTGGGCTTTAGTTGTAAAGAAGTGACCTGGCGGTCTAGGGGTAAGGTGTCAGACTTCTATGCTGGCGGCCGGGGTTCGATCCTCGGTCCCGGCAAAGATTTATCTGATTACCAAACCCTTCCTTCACCTCTGACAAAACATCTTGTGAATGTGGGGAATGCCAGGCCACCACCGTGGTTCGGATTCCACGATAAACNTAAACTGTAGGTCCTTCATTTCATCTCACAATCACCCTACCATTACACATTAGCTTAAGTGCGTATAACCCGAACGGGTAGTAAGACGCGGTGCTAATAATAATAATAGTTGTAAAGAGTGAGACGTCGACATCCATCAACATTTCGGATTATATTTTCTTTTGTGGTCGCAATACTTTAACCGTTTGTGTTTGAAAAGGTAAAAATATATATATATTTGCGTATAGTTTGAACGTTATTGGTTTTATAAAAGTATGCTTCAAATAAAATATTTGTATTTTAATTAGACCTACATATTCTTAAGATAAATAATTTAATATCTCATGTAGCTTAGGAGATATTATAAAAAAAAGAAAATGTACGCATCAGACCGGAGCCCTTAAAGTCATTTTGCCGAAATATTGAGAGTAGCCATTTTGTTAAGAATATTTATAAATGCTTAGAAATAAAATTTAATAAATCATAACAGCCGATTTTGAGAAAATCGACCTTTTTTCTTCTTGCCCTTCAGTAAACTACCCTTAATTTTAGGGTTATATATCCAATTCCAAAATTCCCTTGGGTAAACCCTAAGAAAACCCTTGATACCAAGTTTTAGCCTGATCAGTAAAATGGTTTAGGCTCTAGTTGGAGGTACAGACAGACAGCTAGACAGACGGAAATTCAAAAACAACTTTTTCGGATTCGGGGATGGGGTCATGAAACGTCCACATTCATCAAAATCTCGAGTTAGATTTTTTTGACGATCACAATACTTTCTCTACCTGTAAGATAGTGAGAAAGTAAAAAAGTAGTCTCTCTTTTCACCAAAGTGCATAAAAATCACCTTTTGATATTCCAGACCTAGAAAGTTTATTAGCCAATATCTCGGAAACTATTGGCTTTATAAGAAATCTATTCCAAATAATAGTTTTGTATCATATAATAGGGCTACAACTTTTATATAAGTTATTGCGTATATCAATGAGTTGCGGAGATATGATTAAAATTGGAGATATTTTCTTACGTAAATTAGTTATCGTGGTCACTTTACCGGGAAAATGAGACACGTATAGTTAAAAATGAAATCTAAAAATTTTAAAGTTTAATTTTACACATTATGTTAGAAAATTAGCTAATGTAAAAGATTTATTAAATGATCTATAAGCTTTCAATAATAACAGAAAAATCTTGATATAGTATTAAATACTACCATTATAGCAACCCAAAATCAAACTAATTTATTATAAAATGTTTATACTTAATGGCATGACAAGTCAAGTAGTTCTCCTCTTAAATCGTTTATCGTGGCGCCATAACACAACTAAAAAGCTTGTGATAAATATTTTTTAAATATTGAAACGTATTCAGCGATCATTATGTTACATGATTGCAAATTAGTTTATTTGTAGAACATAACTTGTAACTCACGTAGTTTAAGAGCAGTTTAGTTGAAAAGCGCATGCTTTCATACAGATCGGTGGCAAAAAGAAGTACTTGTTGGGTAGAGAAGTTTACTTTTAGTTTAACATATTTTTTTTATCTGTTTTAATATTGAGTTTATTGCGTCTTAACGGATTTATAATGGTGGGGAAAGTTTCCCTTACTAGATGGCAGGTACAGACATGCACTTCCAGACTACTTTGCAAACACCTTCACTCACTCACAACCTGACAAAAGAACATCAGCGAAACTTGACAAGAAAATAAAAGAAGAGAAGGGGTTGTAAAGGAAAGAGAGAGTGAGAGGTATTGAGAAACATAAGGAGAAGGAAGTAGAAGGGAAAGGGGAAGTAAAGTAGAACGCAGCGTGCCTTGTGGTGTGGTTTGGAAAAGCTCGGATGTTAAGGCTGGAAAAGAAGGAAGGAACGGGGGGGTTCACCCTTTAAGGAGGAGTGGGTGGGCTGGTGTGATTGAAGAATGGGCTCGATCGAAAAGTTTAGCGTTCACCAATTCCATCCCCTATTTTAGCATCTCCTACCACCAACCCTTCCTTAAAAAAAACTCCTATCCCTCTTTCATTTGCTCCTCTTGTGCCCTTTGCCGCCGACATTCCCTTCGGCTCCATTCTTGAATCTCTGTCGAGGTGGAGAATCCCCTGAGGGACTCTCTCTAGCCGACCACACCGCAAGAAAAATCTCATCACACTAAAGTCTTGAGCACACTCATAAGTTAAAAATGCCATGAGAGAGAGAGAGAGAGAGGACACCAATCTGTTGGAAAAAGAAACAACAGGATGGTAAAATATTCAACTTTTCCTTTGGAGCCCTTTTTTGCGACATTTATTCCCAATCGAGATTCTAAAAGAACACTGAATAAGAAAATAACAGCTCGGGGAACTCAAATCGTTT
Organism: Timema poppense; assembly: GCA_902141375.1. NCBI lineage: Eukaryota > Metazoa > Arthropoda > Insecta > Phasmatodea > Timematidae > Timema > Timema poppense. Next base: position 14,272 of record CABFOV010007000.1, on the reverse strand, counting down.
TTTACCACATAGAAAACAAGCACTCTTAGAGTACAAGTGTATCAGGAACTTGGGGATAAATGTGATCTAAAACAAACTCATTTTAAAACCATGCCAACATGAAGGTTTCTCTGACACGTGGAGAACCGTTCTCTAGTCATATAAATTACTAGAACATAGATGCCTCAAAATTTAAACGATTGAGATCAAATTTAATATTAATAAATACACACATATCTTTATTAATATATATAAAATTTATTCAAATATAAAGTATGTATATAATGTATTAAAATTTAAATTGAATTATCAAAATGGCCAGCAGCAAATGTCTTATGCATTAAATAATAATTTGATGTAATTCAGGCAATTTTGTTTCAAAAATATTTTTATTTAATCATTTGTGTGCGCTACATCTTACTACTCGGCCCGACAATCCACATGTGTACACTATTGGACACGGATGAGTAAGGTAGAATATATAGGAAATGTACCCTTATCTTCGAGTAGGAAAATTGTGGGACTGTTTAGAGAAAATCACATCTTTTCACGGTCGGGATTTGAACCTCTGTCAGTGGCAAATCAAACTGAACAGTACTATCGCCTTTTTTCGATGACATGAACTACATAAAATTGTATTACATACAAAATGAATGCCCCTCTAACAAACACAAGTATTTCTTAGAATATTACCGGACATCAATTTTTTTAAATATTTCTTAATCTAGTCACAAGCTATATTAGTTATGAAATAAATTAAAAGAAGGTAATTTTCATTATATCCTACTTGTTACCAAAATGGTCCCTATTTTTAAACATATATTATCTCTTTTGCTTCCAATTTTTGGCGTTGAAACAATCAACGATGGCGGTGTAATAATCTTGATTCTGTTTTGTAGGACTAATAAACATATATATTAAAATCTAGTCTTTAGTTTTTTTGAATATTGCTCACAAACATTAGTCGAAGGTTTAATCCTAGTTGAAATAATCGCTCACCCCGTATTTAGATGGTTGAACTATACAAAAGTAACTACATAAAAGTTGTTATTGACGGTGCTGTTTAATTGATATTGTGACAATACTGAAATAGAAAGCCTTTTGCTATGCCTGTTTAAATATTCAAATGTAGTCAATTAGTAAGCTTTTAAGCCTCTCACTGAAACTGAATAATTAAATTAGAACACACGGTCATAATAGCCGCTGCAGGCACTTGAAATGTTGAAGTGATGCCATAGATATTAAAAAGCGAGTTTGTTGATGCAAATAAATCCAAAAATAATAATGTGAGGGCTCAGATATCTTAGAATTCAATAAATACAATTGAATATAAAATGTAAAACGGGGTACTTAATTTATAATCATAGATAGAGTAAATGGGTTGTAATCATAATCCTATGATTGCCATTTATTCGAAGTGCTGCCAGGTACCAAGGAAACACAGAATTGCCCCCCTACTAACTCCCGTAATTTTCTAGAACTTTATTTTAAAATTTAAACTTTTCAAACGTTTTTATTTATTTGGTATTGTCCCTATACCTGCTTAACGAATTGCTGTTATCTAGCACACAATATATGTTTTGGAAATATCACCTACGACCCCCTGTATATTTCCTAATAGTTTCTATTAGTTTTAGAAATGTTAAACACCTAACCCCTTTTATCTGATTTTTTTACTACCATTTAAAAATATCAATTTTAAGAGTTAATTGGTTATCTGGAGTTCTCCTTCTTCCTGACTGCCAAATTATAATATTTTACCAAACTTAAAGACATTTGTTTATACACACTTCCCTTATATCCCAGTGTCCCTTTTAAATGTTATAAATTTTCAGACTTTTATATAATTATTATTTGAAGGTGTTCCATTACTGCCTACCAAATTTCAATTTTGTACCATGGTAACAAGTGGTTATTTCTATTAGTTTTAGAAGTTTTGAACCTCCCCTTTTTATCCAACTCACTTTTAGAAATGAGATATTTCTAGATTTATTAGGTTATCTGAAGTTGTTTCTTTACCTGGCTTCCAAATTTTAATTTTCTACTTAATTTAAAATGTATTTTCAGATTATCGGACCTCCCTCTATATTCCAGAGCTAAATTTTGAAATTTCCCATTTGAATTTGAATGGTTATGTAAAGTAACCCCCTTAACTTTCTGCCAAATTTCAGCTTTCTATCTCAACTATTAAATTTGTCGACGATCACAATATTCCAACCCCCGTTTTACCCCCATTGAGGTTAAATTCCGCAAAATCCCTTCATTTTGGTTGCCTACGACCTGAAAGGAACCTCCCTGCCGAATTTCAAGACTCCGGCACCACAGATTCGAGAGATACAGTGATAGTGAGTAGGAGATTTCAGCTTTATATATAAAAATGCATTTAGCTTGGGTGAATCAAATATATTTAACAATTACTATTCTTTATTAAAATGTGAGTCTTCATTGAGACAAAATTAATGGTAAAGTAGAAGATATTTTTAATTTGTCACTTTAAATATGTCATTTTTTATTAATATTTTACAGTTATACATTTATTTCAAACATGGTAAATATATGGTACATTCAATAATTTAGCAATATATTCATTAATATTAAATCAGTATTTCCTGAGCCTTCATTAAAAACTGTATGTATTTCAAATTTACCCAATATACTTCTTAATTTAGATGAAAAATAACTGATATTTCAATCCAGAACAAGAAACAATTTCTATGAAGAGTTCAACTAAATGAAATACGACAATCTGGACATAGGAATCTAGCCCCAGACTTTAACTTGACGTGCCAATGCCATGCCGGCTCGTATAATATTCAGGGCCCATTTTCTCTTTATAGTTTATTGAGTCTGATTGTAATAGTTGGTGAACCACTCAATAGTTATCCACAACCCACACTAATTACTTATATATTTGTGAAAACCATTAATTAAAATCTATGACATAATTTTTGCAAGACTAGATAAATATGCAAAGTTTAACAGAGGTGATCTAAAACAGCCAACCTCATTTTATGTTTTTAATTTCCACCGCCATACATATCTTAAAAGTCAGTAAACAGAAAGTAAAAACAAAGCATTGAAGAAAATTTCAAAGAGGATGTTAAGATGGAAAAAAACAAAACACTAGAAAAAACGTTTTGAAAGAATATGCTGAAGGTGCAGTTAAATTTATTGGTTTCTATTGAAAGATGAATAGTGGTTTAGAAGAGCGGTTGGAGGCGCTGCGATCGCGTCAAAGCGTCCCAACACAACAGATGGAATGTTCACAATGCGGGATCCGGCGTGTCTACTCTGATTGTTTTCTTCGGCTTCTCTCATCCACAGATCGTGTAGAATGTAGATAAGCAAACATAAAAGATGAAAACACAGATTGTACTGTACTTACGACAAAGAAAGTTTAACTTTGTCTTAACCCTTTGAATTATTATAATGATGATAGCTATTCATATTTTTAAGAGTAGGGGGTCTATTTACAAAATGCATCAACGCTATTATTGTATTACTGGGCCTACTTTGAGAAATAAATCATTACATTATTTTTTCTACGCATTTTTCTCCGTAATGCTTTATTTTATTTAATATTGAACAAAAGGAATAAAAGATTTTAATTAATTAAAAAACAACAACACTTTATTCAAAATCTGTTCTCGTTTCTTGAAATTTTCAAATTCATTATTTGACTGAGAAACTAAATCATGTCAACACCAATATATATATATATATATATATATAATATATTAATCTCTCCTTACTAAACTTTTACAAGTGTGTTTCAAAAACCCCAATACATTTTATAATTCAAACCATGGGGTACTAATATTAGGTTTATGTCTTGCATCAAAAGTTATTTACATCTTCACAGTTTATAATTTTCATAGATTAATAAAAATTGTCTATAAAATAAAAATTATTATGAATAGTACTTGCATTACCATAAAAGTGATGCTCATATTGATTTATTAATAAATATTCCAATCATCTATACATTTAAATAAACAATTTCTAATTGTTACTATAACATTTAAAATGCTAATAGATGTATGCAATATTATTTATTTTAAAACAAATGTTTATTAAGTGGACTACTTACTGAAGCTCATATATGCGTATCGCCGTCCACATATTTCACGTTATTTAAGAAGTATTGTGTTGTTTTAAATAGTTCACGACAAGATTAATGTCTTTAAATAATTAAAGAACTTACATTTTAATCTTTACAGTTTTAATAAAATATGAAAAGGTTTAATCAACTCATTTTTAAGGACGTTTCAAGAGGAATATCAATGTTCCTAGACCATTATATTGTTAGAAACATAAATACAGCTTTTGTCAGGCAAATAAAGTAAATGTTTAATTGTGTGGTGATAGCAAACGTTAAGAAAATAGGGGATTATTTTAATAGTTTTCTAGGATTTAGAACTGCCATTTCTAAAGTATATATAGAACTGGGAGGATATTTCCCTTCAAGTAGGTGGAACCCTAAATAGTTAATAAAAGAGGATTTACTCGGTGGAAATACACCCCCTATTGTGTAGAGGAAGTTTAAGAAAATCCATAAAAAAACACATGTTGAAAGCCATCCGAGTGTACCCACCTGGGATTCAAACCTATGTCTCGCTATTAGACAAGGGAAGATAAGAAAAATAGCCCTATCTGCCAAAAAATAGTGCAATAGAAATGAATTTTTCACCATCATTAAAAAAATAATGTGCAGATTAACATATCCAAGGTTCACACCAATTATAGCTAGATAAACCACCTCCATATTGAAAAAATGGCGGCGAAAATAGGTTTTATAAATTTCACTCGTAATTGGCCGCATATATGTTAGTTTTTCATTGGTAAATAACTGCTTGCGGATTTTTTTTTGCATATTACTGTTTTTACTCATGCATTTATGTAAAAAAAAAGTCACCTATTAATACTATACTGTGTAACCCAAATACAAGCGACCATTTAGAGGTTGTTGGTAATGATAATAGTTTTTTTGAATCAGAATCACTATTATAACTATTATCAATATCACCAATCTATTTGTATTTTGGGTTTTGCTGGTAAATAAAGTGTGTTATCTGAAATAATAGGAAAGTAGGTATTCACATATCGTACAAAGCGTTCAGATAAAGTTCGCACACTTTCATATACTTCTAGTTTGGAAATAAGCAATGAAGTGAGCATTACACCAGGATTTTTATTTCAGAAAATGCTAGTTTTATCTAATACCGGAAACTTCAGCCTAGACGAAGCATTACATATTAGCTATGTGCATATCCCCCTTCCTTAATTGAATCAGGGACGATGATTTGAAAGGCTGACAAATCTCAATTGGCACATGCTATTTCTCAGCACGTCGGGAGGTAAACTTTGCAAGACAAGCCGCTTGATGGCCCTCACCATTATGTACTTGATGGAGGTCTTTTTATTTCCACCGTATCCAATAGCGTAATGCACAATGCGCAATGTGAAAGTTCTTTCCACTTGATTGTGCCTAACAAGTTTTCCGGGTTTCATGCCAATCTCAAAAGAAATGATATTAAATAATATAATTTGGAAAGATTTCATGACCGATTCTCATGTCACTCAACGTTTCTAAATCAATAAAGGCACATCTTACTAAATCAATAACGGCACACCTAAAGTATTTGTTTAGGTCTCGTAATGATACTAGTGATAATAAAATGTCGAAAGTTGATGACAACATCTTATATTTCATTATCCTCTTCTCCCCCCCCTCCCCACAAGGTTTTGGAATTAGCGCCCCCTAGTGAACATATGTTGCAGCTCCCCTTTGGCCCATCATATGGGCCCTTAATTTCCGAAGAAGTAGAAACACCAACGCCATCTGCTACCAACACCTTGGACCCACAAACTTTTTACTAAAGACTTTCATATTGGTCACTATAATGGGGGGTGGAAATGTCTTCAATATTGCGAGCTTGTTACACACATTTGGTACAGCGACAATCTGTTATTTTATCATTTCTCCTCTTGAGTAAACTGATCATTACTATTTAGAAGATGTTATGTTAGTGTGTTAAGTGTTAAGCTATGTGTAAATTGGCATTACTATGGTGGAGGGCCGAAAACGAAATTAAATTAAACACACACACACATATTTATATATATCATAATTATATTCTAAACTATCAATACAACCCATATACCCACATAAAATTATCTAAGCCTAAGGTCTATAAACTTTCGATTGCGAGCTACCGGTAGCTCGCCTTGACATTTTCGGTATTTCGCTCAGGAGTATTTCTTCCCAACACTATTTTACATAACAAAATCAAAATAAGAAGTCTGGTGGCCCCACTGCATGCACACCTTCATTAGCTAATCACATAATATAAGCTGATGTTTATTCTTGTGACTTATGACATAGTCATCTTACGTTTCGAGGCCATGATTGGTTTATGGTCGTTTCCAAGGGGAAGGAGGGAGGGGGGAGTTTTGTAATGCTAAAATTGAGTGTACTATATGTGTGAATGATATTTTATTTTTAATTAAGTGTTAACGAGCACAGACTTTTATTTGGGTATCTAGCAAAATTGTTTGAAATCTCGAAGGTAGCTTCCATACTTAATGAGTTGGTGACGTGTGGTCTAAGGCATCATTTTGGCAATAAACTGGACTGCCAACGGCTGGGAGATCTGAATTTAAATTCTGATCGGGTGTGCAGAGAGTTTTTATAATAAATGGTTTTCTAATTATCCTCACGCTACTATGGATACATTTCTTTTAAATTTAATCTTCCTCGTCACTAGCACATTGGAGTAATCAGTACATATGCGTACGACCCAAATGGGTAGTATGATGTGGTGACAAAATTAAGCGCATATACATATCTGATTCAGTTTTAGACTAGAAGGCAATTTTGGTTTACCTTCATGAAAAAAAATTATTTCAATGACATAATCATAATCATCATCATTATCAACTGTTTCCAGCCAGTGGCTGGGTCAGTTTAGTAAAATGCCTCCATCTTCCTCTATCCTTCCATCATTCTTCCTCCTTACTGCTGTTTCTACTTACTGTGATTAAATGCTATGAACTAAGTACGTTTTATGGTTATTTGTAGTATAGTTTGTTCGAGACAATCCTGCCCCCTTTTTTCAGCTATAAAGCCCCATTTTCATAATCATTCGTCTTCAAAAATATAAGGTGTGCCTATTGACACATAACAAAGGATCACTTTAACATGACAAATGGTCATCCCTTTACAAACAGACCAAAAGCATATGGAATTGTTTTAATTTAATTTATTGAAACTCAGAAAGGATAATATTTATTGGTAATGAGCTATTTTATACCGTGTGGTTTTCTCTCCCTATTAATAAATTATGTTGAAATAGGTTTGTAGAGGTAAAACTATATTTCATACTATTCGTAAAAGACCGTGGGTAATTTACTTATATGACACAAAGCTACAAGATTTTAATCTTCCGTCCTAAAAGTAATTATAAATCAAATGCACCAGATGTATTAAAGATGCTAATTGAGTTTATTAGTTTTGACATTGGTTTAATTCCCGACAAATATTGTAATATTTTTTTGCAAACATACATGGTTGATTATTGATTTATTAAATTAGACTTCAATATTGGAATGAAAATGTTTGAAATTCGAAATTTGAAATTTATAATCACACATTTTACATTCACATTACCTCAGCAAGTGTATATTTGAAATAAAGAAAACAAATATTTTCAAATATAAACTTTCTTAGATCACGAGATTGACCCGACCTATATAATAACTTTTTGTTGATGTGATGGGCTGCTAACATTGCCTCATTTTTTTTCTCCGGGACACGCAACATTTCCATACCTCGTTCTAGGTCACGAGGACCTCGGTTCTATCAAATTTACAAGATTGGTTTATTTAAAATATGGTGATTGTTGTCCAATAACCATAATACGTCCACATTATTGTTGGGGTCAGTTATTACCTGGGTTAAAAATACAAACATCAATAATATTTACAAATATATTACAAATTGTATTTATATATTAACCTAACAATATTATGCCTAGGTCTATGATTGTGAAATTACTCACTTACTATACTTGTTTTATTGCTTTCCCTACGCTTTTTGTTTAAGACTATTATAATACTTTCTTTAAGCTTAAAATAGCATTAATCAATTTACCACTAATATCAAACACGTATTTATGGGCATGAGGACTAAGGAATCAACTTCGTCTGGTCTGGCTTACCACTGTTGGAGATGTAGGGGTTTGAATCCCTCACGGGTGTTCTTAGAGTGGTTTGTCTTAGATGGTTTTCCACTTTACATTCACGTAGATTCGATTACATTTACTTTAAACTTATATCTTCTTTAGTCATATTAGTATACTGCTGTGAATATTCTGGACAGGAATTAAAACGTGGTTAAAAAAAAGCTTTTAAACGATATCGTACAAGTTTATAATATTTGGGATATTGATATTCCTTTCGTTTATTTTACAAACAAGTGAAACAACTTTTACTCCATAGTTTGATATTACATGATTCTGGTAGGATTAGCCTTCAAGGAAATACAAACACATAATGTTGTTGTCAATATTGAAGTTAATTCACTATTGTATTGTTATAATTTTATAAATATTTATATTATCTATCAAAAGGGACAAGTGTTAATATTATGTCTCGATGTATGCCATTTTCTTTGGAAACTTTTGTGTTTGTCAAATTTTCTTATTTCTATCTGAATTGAACTAAAATAATAAATTAAATGTTTCCTACATGATTGATACCTAATTCCACTCTATCATTTTATATTTTCAAAGTGTGTTTACAGACCACACAACTACCGCCAATCGTATAAAAACTTTGGGAGTCATCTGAATCTACCGAAGGTACAAATAACCAACAATATTATATTGTATCATTAATGTAAGTGTTTAAATTTGACTTTTCCAACAAATTTTAACCACACACAGTAGACAAACATTTCTGTCTTAGGAAATGGTTTCTATTTTTAAAATATAGTTTCTTTAGTATATATATGGCTTCAATATCACTAAAATATTTATATAAATACATTTTTTCTATTGCCTGGGACTTAAAAACTAAGGTATATATTTAACTAAAACTTTCAATGTTTTGATAGTAGTCTCAAATTATTATTTTTTATTTTAAAATAATGCAATGTATTTATGTAATGTATTTTTACAAGGCAATTTGACAGCTATAAAAGTAGCAAGATCTAATTTCATTGTTCCACACATTTATAAGCGTGTGGAGACTTGATAAGAACTTAGATAATTATATCTGTCTTTACCGCTTTGGCACCCTAGACCAAGGGTACACTACTTTAATTCCCATTTATGATACATTTTAAAAATAGATCTTGCTAATCTAATCTCAACCATTTGAATAGGCGATATAACCAAATAAATTAGTACAGGTTTACACTCCAGTTGAATTTCAATTAGACCATTACTTTAAAATATTATGTTAACACTGATTAAGCATGTAGGTCAGTAACTAAAAACTATACGGGAATTTTATAGTTTTTAAAAAATCTCGAAATTTTAAAAATGTTATCAATTAGTATTAGACGTATCTACAACAGGATATTATTTTTAGCACCACGTCTAACATCCCGTTTGGTAATACGCCTATGTACTAATTACAATAATGTGTTAGGAGTTATGAAGGCCTAATTTAGAGGAAGTTTGCCCCCGTATATGGATGGAAGGAGAATTGAAAACCATTTTGAAAAACCCACTCTGAGTACACCCAACGGGGATAGAACCCTGATCTCTCTGCCTTCAGCAATTTAGTCTATTGCGGGAGTAGTACCTTAGCGCATGTGACCACCGAAGTGGGTGACAGGATAGTTCTAAATATTAACCAAACCTAAAAAACTAACCTTTAATTAGTAGACGTATCATATGTTAAATTTTGGTAGATTAAGTTAGCTTACATATAAGTGTATTATAGTTATTAATACGTGCTCTAGTTTACTATAGCTACTATATATACAGCTGTGCATACAGACACCCTTAGATATTTAGTAGTGATTTAAGCAATTTAATGTTAGTCAAATACTAATAGGTTTGAGATTTTCAATGTTTGGGAATTATAAATTTTGAATCCAATTTTTGGGTTGGATGGAGTCCATTTAGTGAACAAAGCGAGGCTATTTCACCTTTTAAACCATACAAAATTAAAAAAAAAAGCATAGTATTATATTTCTTATGAATAAGACTATATAAAAATAGCTTAGCCTATCCATACAAATGATTTAATAATTATGTTCGTTGAAAGTTTAATATTTACTAACCAGAAGCAAGCTACGAGTACCTACCTATACTTACTTTTATTGAAAATTAATTTTGATGGGACCAGACCTTATTTTTGAAAATAATTGTTAAATGCATTATTCTTTTGTATAATATAAAACTAGCATTTCAAAACAACATACATTAATTATGTTTTTTCTATTTTCTACTTACAACAATATCAAATACCTCATAAATACGTAGATTACTTATTGTAGCTTTCACATAAAAATTATAAATTTCTATTCAACTACTCATTTTATTTTTTCATAACATATTTCAATTTCTATGGCAAAATTTTAACTTTTTAACTGTGTTAAATATAAATTGGAGATACAAATATTTTCCATCGCCTAACAAATAAATGACTAATTTAAAATGTTTTGAACTTTTTTTTAGCCACAGTAATTATTTGTATTTTAACTTGCATCAATGACTTAAAAGAGGACTTTGGTTGCGCCATATTAAATTAAATTCTGTCAAAATATGTTTTACTGCCAAATACTTTATATTGTTCAAGAACTTTATAAACTATATTCTAATTTCAATATTTAGATTCTACCTATCGTCAGAATGTGCCACTTTTAATTATATAAATTCTATCTCAATGTATTATGTTAATTTTAAAAGGCTAAACATGGTTTGTTAGGTTTTGAGGCATTGGGCATCTTTCAACAGAATAATTGGCCAAGAAAGGGACAATACAAGACAATGGAAAAACAGTTTGGTCAAAACCTGTTGATATATCAATTTTGAACACCAGCTAGGTGCACTGAAGAAGTTTTTTCCCTAATGATTTCACAATTTCCCTCTACGCAAATGCAAGTAAGTTTCCTCAAAATTCTACCTTTATCAACCAAGCAACATTTTATTAGTTAATAAATACATATCTAAATAATATGAACAATTGATACTCGGCCATTAGGCAATTTTTTTTACTTTCACTAACGTGAAGAACAGTTGTTAGTTCACATGATGCATAACATGTAGGCTGAGATACAAACTCCTACCATCACCAGCAAACCAGACTAAATATTTTAATTCAGTCCACACTCCTGCGCCCCTCAGTACTGGTACAGTTGTACGCCATATTATAAAATATTCCATTTCACGTTTAAAAGCTTGGACTGGGGTATTTTGATGAAGAGCTGTCTCTACCACTCATTCAAAATAATTTCAATGTCACAGTGAAACACATCATTCTTTACAAAAATAGTTTTACAAAATTATTATGTCGGTACAGTTTTATTTTATTTTACAATCTAATTGAATTCAAAAATATTTTATATTCATTTATATAACATTGTAAAGTTTATTTTTTTAAATGGATAAAAATACTGGTTCTATTAATGTGTTACAACTTGTTTATAAAACCTAGTAAACATGTCACGAGAATTCCTTGCGAATGCAACTTTTTTTATATAATGATAAAACTATGGATAGCCCATAGCGTTTTCATTAATTTTATCACTGAAAACGTAGAAAATATTATCGGTTTAGTGACATTTTAAGTGATGAATACTATAATTAAATGAATAATTTGGAAATTGACCATGGAGAATATATTTGTTTTATTTGAGTTTAAAAGAACTACAAACAATAAGATACTTTTCAAATATCTTAGTTAAATTTATTTATTTATTGTTGAGTGAATTTTATTTATTTGCTAATTTTCACAATTATTTAATTGCATTTATGTAATATAATGATTTAAAACTCAATTTTGAATTAAATAGTTCACTTGAAAGGTTGTGGTTGTTCACTTTTTCATCATTAATATAAGAACTTGAGCTATATAACAATCATGTAAATTTTATTTTCATTCTTACATCAACATTTTATTGTATTTATACTAGATATCACATTGATTACCTATAGCATGTATGCTTGGCTCAAGTTGTCAAACAGAAGATGAACATTGATCACAATATCAAGCAGCTAGTATCACCCTTTCTCCCCCACTTTCTTTACCGCTATACAGCGATTTAAACGGATTTAGGATACGCGTGGTGGTTAGGCTGGGGAGCATAGTTGCCACATAGCGGGAGTTTGTGCATTACTAGTATGCAAGCATACTCGGTGACTGTCAAGAAATCTGGCAACATGCATCAGTTGCTATGACAACCACCCCTCACAGATTGGTTGAGCCTCTATTCCCCACTCCAGCTGCGCTGACCTCAATCCTAAAGCAGTTTATAACTCAGTTGAAAGGTCTTGAATTACTCAACGCCATACTATTATATATATTAGCTTGATTTTATTTTACTTAGTGATGACACTTAAAAGTAAAACGTCCACATTAAAATTTTAAATGACCCACTTAAATTACAAGCGTGCATGACACAATAAGGTTTCTCACACTGTTCTTTATCTTCCCCCACCTTTTAGATTGCAAAACAATCTCGAGTTTGATTCCGTGGAGCTATAACATGTGTCTCAATGATGGGTACAAATTGTCTTGACTCTCACCACACACGTAACAGTAGATTCGTAGTATTTAAAACACCGTTATCAGTATAGAGGTGAGGAGAAAGAAGAATATTCTTGAGCTGGGAACCTTATTACTTTAAATAAACAACGTCATCAGTTAGACGGCAAACCAAAACTTTCAACTGGTCCATGGAGTCAAGCCGCCGATTCTTAATGGTCCAGACAAAATAATGGCTTGGCTTTCTCCACGAACGGTCGATTATCGTTGGAATTTGGATCTTACGAGCCATATTTGATGGTTCCATGAGATCAGACCCGAGCCAAATACTCTCTCTACACAGATGTGGAGACACTTTTTCCCAATTTTATTCCTGGCCAATGTCATAAAGATCCCTTAATGACACTGGTACTGGAAGTAAGAGTTCAATCAATTAATTTGGCAGACACATAATATTAACAATTTTATTAAACATGTGGATCAAAACAGAGCACATTAAAAGTTTTTAAGTTTCAATTTTACTCTTCCATTTGACTACGCTGATCGTTACAGATTTGTTTCAGATAAACCTTTTTGAAATATTAATTTTTAATATAATTATTTCCTCCCTTGTAATTAGTTTACATTCTAATATTTTTAATATGAATACTAAATTATTATGTTATTCCTAGGCGGTAAGATTTCAGATGGTTGTAGCACTGAACTCTTTCTCTTGTTATAGACAAACGGTTAAAAGAAAGGGATGACGCAATATCGCAAATATAAACTTTTAAAAGGCTTATTAATAATGTTAGCGTTTTGTTTCGAACATTTCTACCTACGACATTCTCTTCTTTCAAACATCACACTGGCAGGACTTGTCACTAAATCAATACTATATTTTATTATCATTAAATAAATATAATAAATTTAGTGTTATATCAGTTAACATTCATTTTATAATACGATTACGTGAATGGATAGATACTTCTTATTCGTTTATTTAATCTTTAATTAATTCAAACTTGATCATGATTCAATACATTCCTATTTCCCAAACTACTAACAAATCAATAATTCAAGCTTTAGAATGGCACATTGGTATATTCATTAACTCCTCATCTGAAGAAGAATTTTACAAAGTTGTAGTCAAAAGCTTAAAATTAGAGAAATGTCTACCATCGAATCTTAAATGATATCAGCAGACGTTGGCTCGTTGCATTCTGTGTCCGATGTTTCAATTTGTAAGTATTATATATATATAGTTACGGGAAAGCCTCCAAACATCGCCCATCGTTTTCGGAACGGGTATATGACCTTTGATCTAAAGTTCCTTCCATTAAATTAGTTAGGATACTCTTGTTTGACATTTATCACCCTGTCTCATCACGTGAGATATAAAATTTTCTCAAATTTAGCTCCTGTTGATTTGTATTCAAATAATATGTTGCTAAAGACTCTCAAATTTGAAAAACTCGTCACTAAGAAGGGCTGACATTGGGGTACATGAGTAGGTCGAGTGGGGGAGGAGGGGCTGACAGTGTGGTACATGAGGAGGTCGAGTGGGGGAGGAGGGGCTGACAGTGTGGTACAT
>CABFOV010006998.1:0-23316 GCA_902141375.1 Timema poppense | reverse complement strand
GTAGATCTAGGTCATGAGCTACATGCTAAGAATCGGAATAAATAGTATAAATAAATAAATAAAAATAGTCTTAAATTAGTCTATCTGAATTCCAGCTCTCCGCACGGGATATTGTAGATTGAAGTAGATGGAAAATATGATGGAAAGTAAACTGATATGTAATAGTAATGACCTCCAGAAGTTTAGGAACAAACAACTAAGCCCAAACTATGAAGTGTGTATGGAATGTAAATATAAACTAAAACAGAACGCAAGTATATAGCTGTATAATATTGTTGTTGAACTTGAAGTAAACGACGAGTCACAGGCTTGTACGTGAACCGAGTGACGGCGTCTGGTCTAATGGCCGTGTTAACAGCTGAGAGGGGCTGGACAGGTCTTCCTCCCCTCCCAACACTCCACAACACCACACTCGACCCCGGGCCGAGCCCTCTCACTCACACAGACACTACAAACACCACAACATTCAGCCAAATATAAACTACAGACTTCTACTTTCTCTTGAAGGTGAATATTAAAACGTAATTAAATATTTTAATTAATTGTCTGTATTCATTTTTTCTACCCCTTAGGAGCATCAACGGGGTTAAAATTGCTATATGTTTTCGAAGCCAGTATTAGAACAAACTTATAGGATTATTACCCTTTAAACGCTTAAAAAAGAGTTTTTAAAGCAACATTTTTGATTAGGGCAGCTACCTCAATTTCAACCACTTAATCACAAAACATCAGAATGAAACATATTTACTTTTTCTAATTAGCTTATGAAGGAACACCTGTGCCAAATTTCAGCTCTCTAGCTTCGTGGGAAATTTAAGAATTAGTGATGAGGGAGTAAGTGAGTGAGTCAGTCAGTCAGTCAGAGCTTTTGCTTTTATGTAAAATATAGAGAAGAGATTATAAAGTATGTGAAGCTCGATAGGCCTAGCAGGCCGGTAGTGGAAAATATGTGTATTTTCTTGTTAGAAGCTAATACACGCTATTACATTATTGTTTTACTTGCAGATCACAAGTGGTTATTAATTTCTTTTCCCCCATTATAGCACGGACATCTTAGTAACAAGGAGGATTTTCTTCTGAACATTATTAGAATATATAACATGAAAATATCATTTTCCTTTAAATAGAAAATATATGCGTGTATTTCTCTAGAATATAGAACTAACATAGACACGTTTCTGTATCTAGGGCCTACCTAGTCTAAGGTGTTAGTCTCACAATAGAATATAACGGGTATATCGTGGTTCAAATTCCGGTCAGGTGTAATGAGGGTGGCTTATCATAAGCGGGTTTCCACAATACCTTAATGCTAATGTGTATACACTTTCTCTAAATTAAACCCCCTAGATAATTTCTAACACATTAGCTTAATTCGTGCATATGAGTATAACCCAGATGAGTAGTAGAATGAGATACTAAAAAACCCGTAAAATACTGCTACCATTATAATAACAATGGAATACTATACTTAGAACACTTTGTTTCTCGCATCTAGGTCGGGTGAGCTAGCTTGGTTTCCAGTGGATATTCTAAACTAAACAAAACAATCCAAAACACCATTTCTGACATGTATGAGAAAACGAAGTGTTATATTTTTCGACAATGTTACACGATGACTACCAGTAGTAAAAAGCCATTTTTTGTTTTTAATCTTTTCGGTCCTTGCATCAATATTTTATATCCAAGAAAATACTAAATAAACCTAATTTATACAAAATACTATGTAATTAAAAACGTAGACTACCTAAATTTAAGACCCAAATAAATGCATACTAAAAGTGGCTTGTTAAATTGGATATATTATTACAATGAGTACCAAAATAAGCAATTTAAACTTAATATGTATAATACAAAACTAAATATACTTAATTTACAGATTGAAATAAATATTTTAATATGTATTTCTTATAAACAAAGAATAATGCAACTTCAAAGAATATGTAGTGAATTCCCCATCTTACCACATGCAATAGTGATTTTGGCTTAGTACCACACCAAAATCAATATTATTAATTAATACAGGGGATTGTAAAAGAAAAAAAATTATATCTCGATCCGATGAGTAGGCTTTGATTCTACTAGTAACAAAAAACTAACAGATAGACAAAAAAATAAATGTACAGTTATATTTTGAGTTTTATTATATTTAGATATATTAAATCACTAACTAAACCAACAGGGAAACAGCAAAGAGTAATAATAAAGGTGAAACCAAATTTTCAAATCTAAGGGTTTCATAAAAGATTCACGCGCCTTTAATTTTTTTAATGTTGGTGTTTTTGGAAGTAGTTGAGTTTATACACCTTTATTTATATCTAACTTTAGTTTTAATTAAGTATAGAGCTTAGTTGTGCTTTTATAGGACTTTAATATGAAACAAAGGCTGTAGAATGTAAAGGTATTTATCCTAAAGATTGAATTCTGTGCAGCTGATCGTGCCCAGCTTCTCCCACCGACAACCGAATGATCATGCGCTAGTCCACTTTTCTACCGGTTTAATTCTTTATTCAACGAATTCTGTTCGTTTTAGTTCAAAATGAAATCGCTTCTGAATGTGAACCAGCGTGAAATTAACCACACTCACACGAATACACTAAAGTAGAAAAAGAGAGCTAAAGATAGAAATAAAAATAGAATTAGTGGAAGAATTTGGGAAACTGTGATTGATGGGTAAAGAACTGAGAGTAATGTGATTGATCAGGGAATAAAAATAATAAGTACATAGATAAATTAAAGTTTATAGAAAGAGTGAATTAAAATTACCAACGCTAAACGAGGATTTGAAATGTAAAAATAACTAGAGCTAAAAGAGAGGGTATAATAAGAGAGGAAGGGATGCCGAAACAGGAAGGGAAATTGAAAATCCACGAAGAGAGAAAGACAGGAAACAATAGAAGCGTAGATTCTGCAAATGCAAGCGACAGAAAACATCTTGTCAAATTCAATTTTAATCATTTTCACGCCCTTCGGGTGCTCAAAAGAGCCAAATCAGTTAGTGAGTGCATGCATGATTTAGAAGAGGGGGGAGGAGTACTTTGTGAACATTCTGTTCCCTGTGTGATCTTTTCAACTGACCCAACAATACACGCGGAGTTTGTCAGATAGTGGCCCCTACTGCAAATGAAATCAAAATGGAATGAGCAGACTGTAGGGCGTTGGAAAGGGTTTATGCTTGCTGGACAATGACACAACAGATGGCGTAGGAGACGACTGATAACAAAATTCGTTGATGAAGGCTCCTCTCTTTTCCACTCATTCCCGTGTTTTTCACCCCACAGCTCTAGTTTTTTGGAACCAGAAAATGTTTGAATAGATAGAGTACTTTCAACTCATATGTTTGCCAAAATGTTAATAAACAAAATCAGAATTGATTTTACTTACTTCTAAATGGAATAAAATTCATTTAGGCTCGCTAACTGGGATAAGTGCGGAACAGCTACACGGTATCTTACAAGTAAGTTTTAAATTAACAAAATGGTGGAGATTGAAGATTTGATTTTTTTATGTTGTTTTTTTCCAACTAGTTTCAATCATTTTTCCTTTAACCAAGCACACCACACTACTCGGAGATTTATTAATTTTTGAGCGGTTGGAACCATTATTAATCAAATACATCCAAACAATTTTTATTTTATAGATCTAAATCAATCCATTAAGACAAATATACTACATAACTTGCAGTGGAATATCAGTGGCTCACACATAATATTCTTCCACCAAATTTGGGGAAAATATTGATGAAATTTAACTTTATTTAACTTCCAGACGTCATAATTGATAACATATGCCAAATGTGAAGTTTTCAAATCCCATTTTATTACATTTAATTTAATATGACTAAAAATTTGTTGGATTGTTGAGAAAGGTTCTTATTCTTTTGGCGAGATTTACCAATCATTTCTCAAGTAAAGGTTAATGCTGTTTCCTTAAATTATCAACTACTGTTAATGTCGTTTTTTTATAGAGCTCATAGTCTGTTAAAGACTAATATTCTATTATTAAAGGTAACAATCTTTGTAAAATAAATTTATGATGCACTTAATCTGATGATATATTAAAATAAGAAACATGAAACAAAACTAAACGAAACCATTTATCATAAGGAAGATAAATATAATATTTCCTAGGTTTTAGTATCAAATAATGGGTGTTTTATGAATCAAGACTTTATATAATAGACTTCTAACTCTTTTTTGTACAGTTATACCTCTGGTAAATATTTTAGAGGTCAAACACTAAGGTTGCTATATTATTCAAAATCCATAGGCAGAACTTTTACTAGGAATGAGAAAGAAAACAACATTCCCTTATATAAATCTAGGTGATTGCTGAAGGATAGTATTATTTTATACTGAGGAAACCATAAACTTTTTATTTAATCTATTGAATAAAACCACACAAATAAATGTATTTACACTAAAATAGGTAACCTACTTGAATGATACTAATCCATTAAGACAAATATACTACATAACTTGCAGTGGAATATCAGTGGCTCACACATAATATTCTTCCACCAAATTTGGGGAAAATATTGATGAAATTTAACTTTATTTAACTTCCAGACGTCATAATTGATAACATATGCCAAATGTGAAGTTTTCAAATCCCATTTTATTACATTTAATTTAATATGACTAAAAATTTGTTGGATTGTTGAGAAAGGTTCTTATTCTTTTGGCGAGATTTACCAATCATTTCTCAAGTAAAGGTTAATGCTGTTTCCTTAAATTATCAACTACTGTTAATGTCGTTTTTTTATAGAGCTCATAGTCTGTTAAAGACTAATATTCTATTATTAAAGGTAACAATCTTTGTAAAATAAATTTATGATGCACTTAATCTGATGATATATTAAAATAAGAAACATGAAACAAAACTAAACGAAACCATTTATCATAAGGAAGATAAATATAATATTTCCTAGGTTTTAGTATCAAATAATGGGTGTTTTATGAATCAAGACTTTATATAATAGACTTCTAACTCTTTTTTGTACAGTTATACCTCTGGTAAATATTTTAGAGGTCAAACACTAAGGTTGCTATATTATTCAAAATCCATAGGCAGAACTTTTACTAGGAATGAGAAAGAAAACAACATTCCCTTATATAAATCTAGGTGATTGCTGAAGGATAGTATTATTTTATACTGAGGAAACCATAAACTTTTTATTTAATCTATTGAATAAAACCACACAAATAAATGTATTTACACTAAAATAGGTAACCTACTTGAATGATACGATATTAACATAGTTTATTTTTGGAAGTTTGTCAACGATTATCTTTCAAGATAATAAAACCAATCTTTCCATAGCATAACATGATTTGTTTTAACCATAATAAAAATAAACATCCATTTGTACAAATAGATCTAGATGTATATTTCATATACACTTTAAATTAAATTTAAAACTTCAACAATCTACGTGGAATATGATTAAAACCGATTCAATCGTATCTTTACTATATTTTATTAAATATAAAATTTTGAATAAAGGCCTGTTCCATTGTGACACATAGTAATCATCAATTGCGGTGCTATTGTCACCGTGGATAATGTACGTGGTGCTGGTAGTGGCAGAATTTTGAAGCTCTTGATTGAAGGGGTTTTTATTTTCCTTTAGCACCGCGTCTTACTTCGCCTTCGGGCTATACGCTTACGTACTAATTACACTAATGTATAAGGGATTATGAAGGTTGCATTTAAACGAAGTATACCATCATTTGTTGGGAGGGGGAGTGTAAAACATATTTTGGGAAAAATAATTTCAGTAAACTCGACATTGATCAAACTCCGGTCTCCCCATCTTTGGTACTATTGTCTACTGCAAGAGTAGCGCCTTAGACCATGTGGAAAACTAAGCGGTTGAATAAACACTATGTCGAAGGTAATTACCGAGACACGTAACTAATCATAGATTATTTATAATAAAATTCAATTTTCAGTAATATTGTACAAATTGTGTTAATTTAACATGCAAGACAAATATATAATGTGATGTAATAATAATAGATGCACTAAAATTTGTTTCATATATGTGAAATTGGTAATAATTATAACAAGTTATGAGAGATTATAATACAAATTTTTGATACAAATCATTGAAATTTTAAAAACACATCTAAAATGTTAATTACATTTTAAAACATTTAATAGACTTTTGAGTCAAATTACATTAAAACTATGTGCTAAGCAAGGGTGATGTGAACATGCATATATTGCAAGTCTATGTATTGTATTGATAATTTAAACAGAATTATTTGTGAGAATTGAGAAAAAACAAACAACTTGGAACATTCAACTGTATAGATTTTAACTATGACCTGAGGATGATGCCATCATAATATCGAAATATGTAAAATCTTTAATAACGTTGCAGGGATTGCAGCATTATCTAAAAAACAGGGAATTACGGATAAGAAAGAAATTCAATTTTTACATATGTTTTTTATATTTTGAATTTTCTCATTTGTCACAAATAATTCTGTTTAAATTATCAATATAATACAAAGACATGTGATTTATGGATGATCACATCATCCTTGCTTAGCAATACATAATTTTAAAGTATTTTGACTCAAAAGTCTACTTAAAAATTTAAAATGTATTTAACCTTTTAGATGTTTTGTTATAATTTCAATGATTTTGATCAAAAATGTGTATTATAATATCTCATAAATTGAAATAAATACTAACAATTTCCCATATATGAATCAAATTATAGTTAATATATTATTATTATTTCACATTATATGTCTATGTCTGGCATGTTAAATTAACAAACAATTTGTAAAATTTTGCTTAAAATTGTTATATATAATAAATAATCGTAAAAGTTCCTTATTAAACTATGAAAAAGTGTTTTTAAAAAAATTCATAGCTTATTTATTTCCAAAAAATATGTGAACTTGTATAAATATGTTCATTTCGCTACAAAAGATCAAATGAAACGGGTCACTATATGAAATAAGTGTTGTAAAAGCGGATAACTAAATCAATATTAAAACCCTAAGAAATTATTTACATTTGACAGTTTCTTTGATAGAAATGGAGTGAAATAAATTAAACAAGTATGTTCAAATAGGCAACAAAATAATACAGTAGCTTGATTATTATCTATATTTACCCTGATACAAGCTAATTTGTGTGGACTATCTTGTAGTTATGAATTATAAAAGAAATAAAACTATTTAATATACGCTGACCCCATATTTTCTAGTGTTTATTTTGTTTAGGACAAAGATTAAACATTTTTAACACTAAAAGGTGTTAAACCAACACGCGTTTGCCTTACAAACTTTGATTTTACATAAGTAAAACATTCATATTGAATTTCATTTAATTCAGTTCCATAACTAGCTTTAAAAAAGTTCTATTTTTTAAAAGGATCATTGTAAATAATACCTATTATTAACCTATTAAAAACCATATTTTATTATTATTTTCTTCATATCTCTTGTGTTACATTAAATTTTTACTATTAACAGTATTATCTAAGGCCACGTCCATACTTGAATAGAACAAGGAACAGAGAAACGAACATGAACAGAGAAACGAACATGAACATTTCCACGAACATGTTCGTTGTTCTGTTCGCTATGGCCGAGTGTCCAGACTTGAACAGAACATGTTCGCAACGTCTTCCAAACGTGTTCTCATATTTGGTTACTACATAATTATTTCCATCTAGATCATTTGTACTTGGTTATCAATATTGCGATGAATAATCGTGTGCGAGTAGCAGCGAAAGCGTACATACATATTCTATTAATTACTACCAAAGTAAAAAATATAAATATACCTACGATGATGGATGACAAGATTATACCAAAATATTAAATCATCACACACACACTAAGTAATACACTCGCCAAAGGATATATGCAGGTTTAATTTAAAAAAATCAAAACACCCGTGCGACTCCACTGTTGTCCTGCCAATGACTGTATTTTTCGGGGAAATGTTCATGGAGGCCTCCTGACTAGAACAGGACCGAACACGAACATCCTTTGATGCGACGGGAAAAACCTACAACTACTGGATTGGTGCCGAACAGAACAACGAATTAAATTTTGTTACAACTTTCTGTTCGGAAAACCGTCCACACTTGTCACGAATATGTTTATGTTTGTTGTTCTGTTCTAGTCTGGACGGGGATTAAGAGTTTCAAAATTTACCTAAATCGACGCTTCATTCGTTTTCAGCAGCACCATCAAAGTCTAAACATAGTACCTTTGCTAAATACAGAATACGCCTACCTAGAATGAAGTTTAGGCAGGCATCGAATCGTATTTAGTATAGTGCTGCACTTGAGTCCTACTAGGTCTGATTATGAAACTGGCCTAACTTCAAATATAAGATTGTTAATGATAAGCTTTCTATAGAAGAATTTTACTTGAAGGTTGATGCTAGCCATATGTTGAAATAATAAACTGCTTCTACTACTACTACTACTACTACTACTACTAATACTACTAATAATATATTTTAGAAAGTCTTAACGTCCGAAATCTTTAAGTATATCAAACTTTTGGTTTAATTCCCACTCAAATTAAGCATAATAATAAATACACTTACTTTTAAAATTTTGTTTGAAATTAAAAAATTTGTATACACTTATTGATTTAAATTAACATTTTAAAAGATTTAAGGAGGTAATAGGTTGAGTAAAACACGAAGTGAGAATTAGAACAAAAATCTAATTCATAATAAAACATAAATCAAACCGAAATTAAGATAATTGTTTTGTCTATATTTCAATAAAATTTAGTTGGAAAGTGTCTTAAAGAAACTACTGATCAACAAGTGAATTAGAGCTCAAAGCATCCCGTAACAGCCCATCAAAATTCTTCATATCAAGATATTCTAGTATTTAGTGAGTATTATCAGAAGTTAGGTTGTTTTGCAAGTTTTTATCTCAGTGTCTGCCAAAATTTGGTCAAAAGCTCGGTACAACGTTCACAAAATTTCATTTATTGTACTCACATTTAAATAATTGATTCTTATATAACTATAACTCTACAAATTGATTGTCAGTTTTTATAAAAGTGTGAATTAAATGTTCTAACTTTATAAGTACACCCCGAACGGATAGTAATACGTGATGATAGGTATGTATATTCTAACTTTATATAGTTAGAATCTAAGCCTGTGTCTAAAACACGTGAACCAAGATTGTAACATAAAAAAGATTTGATAGGCCAAACATAATGAAAAACAATGTGTCGCTATGGAGACGCCCATTTTAACTTTCAGATAAAAGTTATCAGGTACTTAAACCTTCTGATGTAAATGTGACGGATAAATACATTTTATTTGGTGGATAAAAGCTTTATGGCAATCATAAGACACAATTTTAACATATCGACTAGTTAAAAATATTTATCGGCCAGATTAAGATTTATCCAGAATTCATAAAGACCGGCCCTAATTTTACTATAGAAAACTACACCACGATGGGACGCTTGAATCAAGCTGTGTATTATTATTTTTCTAGGTTAGGTGCTATAAGATTAAAAGTAATGAACCGTACTCTAGATCAAAACCACCTAGCAAATATGGTTGCTACTGTGATTCGCTTGTGTAATTTGTAGCCACCTAATTAAAGCTCTTTTTTAAGCGTCCACACTTTTTCTATTGTTATCAGACCTGAACTAATCCGGGATTTATCCCGCTAAGGGTTCCCGTCAGCTCATCTTCTGGAATAAATCGTGATACACCTTACGAACCTTCCGGCAAGAAAATGTTTCTCTAGGCTCTTCATCCACTAATTTGCAAACATCGTTTTTCCTTGCTTGTTTTCTTAATCGTGGTCGGGAAACTCATAGTTAATTGTGTGTATACAGTATACTATATGCCTCTTTACCGTAATAAACAGCCGGCGTTTTCTCAAAGACAAGCTTCATACCATAACAGTGCCTTTTTATTTGTGTAACCGTCTTAACATCATTAGAGTAAGAACCACTTTACCATGACTTTTAAGTGAGACATTCAGACGGTATTAGTTAGGTTAATAAAAAATGATCTTGAGAAAAGGGAATTAATTTCAGCATCGGTATTACAGCTGTAAACAAGTTTAACACAAACTTCTGTTCTTATAAACTTTCTTTATAGTTTTTTTAAACTATATGTGTAAAGCCATTGATAGCGGGATAAAGATTGATTTACAAAATGATTTTATTAACACAATAAACACAATACTTTTTAATTGTTGATTTTTAATAGGATATCTCTTTTTAATGACGGTGGATTTATGGGGTGTAGAACCAATAATAGAATTAAGTCCTTGTTTTAATACTTACACTAATATAGGATTACATATTCATTTAAGATATTTGATTAAGATAATCCTTGAATACAGCCAAAAATGGGTAGCGAGACACCTTGATGAGACAAAAATACTCTATTTCTCAAGAAATTAGTTTAAGTTATTATATGATAAGGAAAACAAGTGTTTTGATGACATAATTAGGGTGTCCACCGCTGAAAATAAATGGTAAATATGATGAATTAAGAGTGTTAGTTTCTGGACTATGGCTACGCTTACAAAGTTGTAAAGTAACCTTCAGTTTTGGGCAAGGCCGTATCCAGGGAGAGTTTTGGGAGTTCAAACCACCCCCACCCCCCCAAAAAAAAATTACAAACAAAATATAATTGGCTTTATTTAGGGTTCTGCGTATAACCCGAACGGGTAGTAAGACGCGATGCTAATAATAATATTTAGGGTTCAAACAATATCAATAATAAAATTCAAGTACCAATTAGGGGTCTGTGCTACTCTAAATAAAAACACTGCTAATAGTTTTTACAGGTGTTTAATATATAGAATTTTTCCTAGCCTTCAGAAGTTAGGGGATTATGTTTCCATAAAAAAAACTTCAGATAGCTTTTAGAGGTGTTTAATATTTATAAATCTTCTTAGCCTTCAGCAGCTAAGAGGCTATGTTGCCATAAAAAAACCACTTCGGATTGCTTGTGGAGGTGTTTAATATTCATAAATGTTCCTAGCCTTCAGTAGTTAAGGGGCCATAGAAAAACACTTCAGATAGCATCCAGAGGTGTTTAATATTTATAAGATTACCTAGTCTTCATTATCTTTGAGGTTATGTTGCCATAAGAAACACTACAGATAGCTTGTGGAGGTGTTTAATATTTAGAAATTTTCCTAGCCTTCGGCAGTTAGGAGGCTATGTTGCCATAAAAAAATCACTTCAGGTATCTTCTAGAGTTGTTTAATATTTAGAATTTTTATAGCTTCCGGCAATTGGGGGATGTGAACAATAAACCCCCCTGAAATTATTGGTTGGCTATGGCCTTGAGCTTAGCTAGTTTTATATTATATATCCAGAAACATTAACGTGTTTGGGGATGTTTTTATTATGTATTAACTTCCTCACATGATAACTATAGCCTACTTAGCATTTAAATAATTCGGCCAACTACTCTTGAATACGAGCACTAGGTCTGCACGCGTGCATGCAGTTGTAGTGTGGTACATGGTGCCGTGACACTGGTCTGTTCTGTGTGGATATTTAGAGAGCCGAAAATAAGTATGGACACTATAATGATGCTTATTTTGAAAATCCAAAATCCAAACTTTAAAACTACTATATGGCAGACAAAACGTATAAACTGAGTCAAATTTGGATGAAATGAAAGGATCCAACTTTCCGAAACAAATAAAACAAAATTATTAGTCCTCCATGTAATAAAACAGTAAATTTCTTGGTATTTTCCAGCTCCAAAAACTCCCAGCTACCAACACCATTAGACAAAGATAATACAAAAAATAATTTAATCCCAAAAACATTAATTATTTGTAGGCTACCAATCAGATTTACGATATTAAGGGTAAAATTAGAGCCTGGATAGAAGTGACAGGGCAATAAATAAATTAATCAACGTCTTGAGACATAGCTCAGTGAGCCGTTATGCTTTTGGCTAAACCACGATGCCCATTTATTAATTTGTTTGTGTAATAGATTAAGTTATTTCATTTATATTCTTTGGTGGACTGTGATGCACTTTTTGACAATATGTTTATGTAACAATATATACAGGATTGTTACAAATAAATGGACAGATTAAATATTTTACAAAGCCGTATCTATATAAGTAGTCAACAATCAAATTACATGGTTTTGCAGGGAAATGTTTTAAGTTTTTCCTTAGCAAATTAAAAATGGTTTCATTATGTTCACCACATATATCAAGACGATAGTCAAGTTCTCCATCAGCCGTTGTAACATATCGCTATCAACACTTGTCACAGCTGCTGTGATGGATCATCTTAACTCCTCTACATCAACAGGAAGTGGAGGGATGAAAAACTTGTATTTACTCATCCCCACAGAAAAAAGTCACAGGTTGTTAGATCAGGACTTCTTGGTGGCCAAAGTGTGAGTGATGTGTTTCCTTCCATCTGTTGCACTGCCAATCCAGTGCTGTGGAAGTGTTTCATCCTGGCCATTTCTAACCTCTTGATGCTGGTGTGGAGGTGCTCCATCCTGTTGAAAATGAAGTTGTCACTATCTTCATATAGTTGAGGTATCAGCCAAATAATTAGCATGTCGAGACAAACACCTCTTCCAGTGTTTTCTTGAAAGATGAAGGGGCTGGTACATCTTGCCACAGGACATAGCACCAAACACATTAACCTTAGGAGAATCCCTCACATTCTCCACTGTTGATTTAAGACGTTCAGAACCCCATATTTGAATATTCAGTTTGTTTAATTTTCCACTGATGTGGAATGTTAAAAAACTGAAAATTATCCGCTGACTAAAACCATGATTTTCAAAATGGCTCTGCATTTCAACGCAGAAATCATTACGTTAAATTTTTTCTTGGACACTTAAAAACTGCAATAAATACAGTTTGAAAGAAGTTATCTTCCGTCGCTTCCACAAAATTTTCCTAACAATTGGTTGTGGAATTTGTAATGTCAAACTCGCTCTTGATGTCGATTCCTGTGGGCTACGTTGGTAAACGGCACGAACATGATCCACCTGTTCTTCTGACACCCGGGGTATACCTGGACGTTTACCTTTACACAAACTTCCAATTGTCTTACTTTTATTGTGCCAATTGTAACTAGACTAATAGGGAGTAGTTTTCAATAACGTGATAAAAATGCTCTTGCACAACATTTATATAATTCGTATTTGTGAATTATAGCACACACTATGTCTTCTCTATATATTTGGCGGCCATCTTAGCTAATTTCTGCCTATATAACAATCAACTGCAGTGAAGCCAACCAACCAACCGACTACTACATAAATATCCACAGTTTCTCAACAACATAGTGCAATGGGAATCTATATATCTTGAATAATTTTGGTTTTATCAGGTTTTAAACTTGTTTATCTATTTTCTAAGAACCCTGTATAATTCTTTGTTTTACTTATCTTATGGTTGTCCATGTATCATTTTAATTTTGCTTTGAGTGCACTTTATAAAATTTATATTTGTCTGAGTCTGACTAGACTATAAATTTATGGTTGGCTACGAGGTGTATTGGAAATTTGATTTTTTATTAATATCGTATAAGTTTAAGTCCATAAGTGGAGTGAGAATATTAAAACCTATACCAAATAATTCGATTATAACACCAAATATTCGAACATAGTTGGGTTGAGGGTAGAATCCAGTACCAAATGTTGCCAGCATTCAACACTTCCAGAATTGTTTGTACTTTGGGGCGTTTTGTTAACCCCTTGACGTACTTTGACTAGCAGGACTCATCCTAACTTAGTATGCCACACAGATACTTTGACGAGCAAAGCTCACACATTAAGTTATTATTTCAGAGATGGCAGGAGCTGTATTAATACAACTTGGAGGTTTTATTCCTTATATTTCAAACAAACGTATCGTTTATTATTATTTATTTTTTTATTTCATGAATAGCAGGTGTTACTTCCATACCCGGCAGGAGTGGTATGAATATAACTTGCAGTGTTATTCATTAAATTTCAACCAAAACTTTCAGGAAGATTTGTTTTTCACCGATTGGTTTTACTCAATTATTAGTACGGTCATGCTATGAAATGGTGTCAACTAGTCTACAGAAAGCTTCTCGGCCTAAAAACTGGCTAACTGACGAATAAATGACACATATACTTAGTGATTTGACCTTAAAATGATTTAGTAGATACTAGGGATAATAAGGATGTAGATTTTTCTAATTATTATGATAGTGAAAGTGTACTATAATTGTTATAATTATTAGCAGCGCGTCTTACTACCCGTTAGGGTTATACGCACTTACGCTAATTTATAATGGTAGGGTGACTGTGAGATGAAATGGAGGACCTACAGTTTAAAGTGGAATCCGAACCACGGTGGAGGACTGGCATTCCCCACATTCACAAGATGGGATTAATACACGTCTCATAAGAGGTGAAGGAAGGGTTTGGTAATCAGATAAATCTGTGCCGAGACCGAGGATTGAACCCCGGCCTTCAGCACAGAAGTCTGACACCATACCCCTAGACCGCCAGGTCACCGTGAAAGTGTATAACTAATTGAAGGTGTCAGCAATAATAACTTAGATAGGCCTTCTGAAAGTAATGGCTCTTTTGACAATAGTGATTCAATCAAACAAATGTAAACAAAGAAAAATTATTGAGAGAAAAACCCTTTATTGGGTAAATCAAAACTATGCCTTATACATAATTATATGTTATGTATAAATTTGATTTTTCTTGAACAAAGTGTATACAGTCCAGAAAAGTAATCTTTGTCAATAATAGCTATAATTTGCTATGTTATCAACACGCATAGTATGTAAGAAGGGGGGAGAGATATACACTGAAGGCTATGGGGTAGATGATATAAATGTGAAGGAAGTGAAATAGAGTGAGATATGTTAAATAAAGTGAATAAGGAGATAAATCAAGATAAAAAAATGCGGGAGAGAAGTGCTAGGAAAGAAGGGTGATAGTGGAGAAAGATTGAGAGGAAACGGGAGGGAGAAAGAGGTAAAGTGGGAAGTAGGAAGAATGTAAATGGGAGGAAGGAAGAAAAAATATGATAACTTAGCATGAAATAAGAATGCTGTTTAGGGCATTGAAATTGCAAATAGATTATAGAAGCTATATCAGTTAAACTAAACTTGTGCATGAAGTATTTTGACGTGAATTTAAATGGTAATCCTGGTGTAAAACATAGCCAGGCTAAAGAGTAAGTTTCCTATATCTCGATAGCCTGACAGATCCATGGACACATATTTTGCTTCCTTCTGTTTTGAAAAATATAAAAACAGCTAGGAACAGCTTAAGTGCAAAATCAGAAATTGAGCTTGTTGAAGAAAGTACCAACCCATAGTTGGATAGTAATGATAGTTGATTTTGCCAAGGATGAATAATGTGAAATTTTTGAAGGATATTTTTAGTTTTAATGACTTTATTAAGGCAGTGGATCAAAAGGCTCTAGACCTAAACTTTATAATACCTAACTTCTCTGGACCTAATTTTATAAGACCTAAAGTCATAGATTCTAAACTTTAGGTCGTGTGAAATGAGGTCTGCCAGTCAAGAAGCAGATGCGAAAACTGACTGACTCCAGTCTATCCTGCCATCAACTGGCCTAGTGTAGGCGTGGCTTTATAATATAATTCATTTCTTAGAATTGAGTGTTTACGTTTTAAAACCCAGCTCTTTTTTACATACGGCCTATGTGTACTCAGGTGTATTTTCCTATAAAGTTATCCTCTCCCCTTTCATGCAAATTTGTAGATTTTTACTATAAATTATATCTTCTTCCTTCTTACCTTACTGATGTCACAGTATCAATATTTTGGCTTGGATTGTATGGAGCAGCACTGATTTTTTATATAGGTTCATTAACGACATTTTCATTTAGATATTGTGACCTTATCAATGAAGCAGTTATCGTAAGTAATCCAGCGGTGCTTTAAAAAACTATTCATGCTTCATAATCGTCAGGATGAACTGAATTTACTCGAACAAAACTAAGTTGTAGCTCCTTTTTTTAAAAATAACTTTAAAGAAAGATATGTAAAACAAAATCTATAAGAATATACGAACCAGCAATAAGTGTTTTCAAATTAATTTATTAATATATATATATATGTCTACTCTAAGTAGAGTAATAGTAATAATAATAATTTATGGCGTAAGCTCACACGGGAGCCATACCGACTAAATAACCGCCGTCTTTTGGCAAATAGAATGCCGACTTCTGCGGATAAAATGTCATGTGGTCCACACAAAGATCACTACTGCCATTTATCTCTGTTTTAAGTGTTTTCAAAATAATTTATTAATATATATATATATATATGTCTACTCTAAGTAGAGTAATAGTAATAATAATAATAATAATAATAATAATTTATGGCGTAAGCTCACACGGGAGCCATACCGACTAAATAACCGCCGTCTTTTGGCAAATAGAATGCCAACTTCTGCGGAAAAAGTGTCATGTGGTCCACACAAAGATCACTACTGCCATTTATCTCTGTTTTCTTGACCGGAGGTGCTACTTTTTCCATTCAAGTAGCTCTTCTTTTGTCCTCACGATGCTGAATGAAGCTCGTTTCAGACCCACTACTTCTCAGCAAACCTGTGAGCTTCGGGGATTGAATCCGTGGACCTATGTATCTGTAGCTAGTTACTGTAACTCTGGATAATTTATTAGTTTTGGCAAGATCAAAATGCATTATGACTTGCTCCAAATACAAAGACTTTGATTTAGTTAAATGTTACAATTAGTTATATATTAAAGAACTGATCAAAATACATGCTATTCCTTTCACCATCATCACCATGAACAGCTTCCAGCCACCATGCACAAGCTGTGTCTGTTTTAAAATAAGTAACTCCAATGTTTTGACATATCGTAGGTCTTTTTTTTACTCACTATACCTCAAGCGAACCGGGAGCTGAGTTGGGACTACTATGATGAACGCTCTTAAGTCTGGTTTGCCGGTGACAGGGACGTCAAGGTTTTAATCCTAATCGAGTGTAATGAGGTTGTTTTTTCCTAAATTGTCTCCCACTCTACTTCCCCGCAAATGCGGATAAATTTATCCTACATTCTACCTTTATAATTCTTACAACAATAGCATACTAATTACTAGCCTACTTATACATATAACCATATAGGTAGTAAAACTCTAGCAAATAAAAATAATAAAAATATCCTACCTTTTTTGGTGTCTTGTAAGGAATAGTTTCTGCTGATAGTTATTTTACTAACCAGCTGTCAAGCGTTTAACTACGTTTTTTTGAATATTTTACATATTTTTATGTAACTAACACTATTATTATATTAGCAACAGGCCACTACTATTTTCCAACCCATTCTCTTCTCCTTACACAACCTTTCATAACCTATTAACTACCCAGTAATTCTGTTAACATTTGATGTATGATTTCAAACTTTTCATAATAACAAAATAATTTATTGTGTAAGTAGTTTTTTTGAAAGTATAAGTGGGGGAGGGCAGTAAAGCTAACTACATAAGCTACAAACTCCACATTTGACATTGTCTGACATTGGCTCTTTTATTTAATCTGCTCTTTCCTCTTGTTGATTCCTAAAGTAAGATCTTACCGGTAATAGCAAAGATGTTTGCCTGCCTTTCTCAGACCCCGCCTACTCGGATCATTCCAAAAAATGTCCTTTGTTTTCCATTAGCATATATAATGTAGAAAAAAAAGGTATTTGAAATGTTCACATAGCTAATTTTAAAATATGAAGTTTTACGAGGTGCATCTAAGATATTAATTATCTAGTATTTGGTTGATGACATATTCAATAAAAACTGTGTTAAGAGTAGAAAATTAAAACATTAAGTTCCTTTAAGGGGGGTCCAACAAATACCAGTAAGGGTCCAACCAATCCCCAATGGAACCCGGAACCTCCCCGCGCACCCTCATTTAATCTCTCTTGGTCTCTTGTGAATCCAGTCGGGACTGAACCACATAATCTTTAGTAAAAGTCTAAAATAAGACACGTAAATATTTGTGAAATTACCAAATACCCATGGAACTCCGTTTGAAAAATTATATTTTCCGTGTCAAACTTCTTTCAACCCAAACATTAAATTAGGGGTGTCACCACTGGTCACACTAGTTATTCCAGATAGAAACTATATTCTAAAATCAAAAGAATTTCCATACATTTATTATATCCCCTTTTTAAGTAGCTTTAAGGTCTCGACCTCCTAGGTTCTCATTTAATGTTTTGCAAGTTTAAAATGTGTATTTAGTAAGAAGCCAGTATCATTATTAGTATCATGATTGTTTTGCAAGAGAAGAAAGCGGATGTAGGGAGGGTATATGGGGTGGGACGTTGGAGTGGCAGTGTTGGAGAACCGAACTTTAAATGTATAATTTTTTATTCAAATAGTTTTAACGTATTATTTTATGAAACATATATTAGGCCGTAATGTTACCAGACTTTGGTTTTCAATAAAATAAAAAACTCACATTTTATAAATAGGCCCATAGCATATAGTATATATATGTATTTATAGTATATGCCTATATTATATAGTATTTATATATATATATAAGCTACATATGTATGTGACTGATGTGGCTCTCGAGACTTTCGACTTGCGACTATTAAAATAAAATGATATATTTTGTACTTAAATAATAATTACCCATTAATTAATTCAACAAATAGATGAAGGTTTTTAATGTCATATGCCATGAGATTAAGCTGGTAAAATAAAAGCATCAAATAATGAGTTTGGCTTTGTTTGACCTCAATAGCTCTATTGCCCGCACCAGGGATCAAATAATTCAGACAATAGACCGGGTTCACATTGCGGTCAAGTGTATTGACGGTGGGTTTTAATTGTTTCTGATTCTTCTTCCATGCAAATGAGAGTAAATTTCTTCTAAATTCTACGTTTATCTTCCTTACACCATTATATAAATGTGTGTATAGCCCGAGCGTTCTAGTAAATACGTGATACGGACGACATAAACATATGGGCCACGATTATTGCATAGTAATATTTTCTGTTTTAGTTAATAATAAGTATGTCCCTAGGGTAAATTTTTAATATTGTTTTATTTAAATACTGTGAAATACGAATGAAATGTTCCCCCATTTGCTTCAAAAGAGAATGATAAATTATATATGAAAAATATCTCGGTACGCTCGGCCGTAATTCTAATTCCAACTTTCTTGTCAGCGGCAAGCTAGTTTAGTTGAGCTTGACATTATTTCATATTTCAAGTGTTGTGGCCATGTTTATTAAACCACTTTATCTCCAAAGGTATGTTTTATATTTCGATGCTCAACCCAAAACATTCATAAACATTGAAACAACTATCGTAATCCATGACTGTTAGCAAATAAAAGAGAAATGGGAGGCACCTATTACACTCGGCCGTAATTCTAATTCCAACTTTCTTGTCAGCGGCAAGCTAGTTTAGTTGAGCTTGACATTATTTCACATTTCAAGTGTTGTGGCCATGTTTATTAAACCACTTTATCTCGAAAGGTATGGTTTATATTTCGATGCTCAACCCAAAACATTCATAAACATTGAAACAACTATCTTAATCCATGATGGTTAGCAAATAAAAGAGAAATGGGAGGCACCTATTCTTACTTGACGAGCACGATATACCGAGTTGGATTTGAACTCCAACCTTTCATTCTTCAGAAAACTAGACTTGTCAAATACTGATGCCCTTGTCTGTGTTCCTATCAGTGTGTTAAAAATAACGTTGTTTTAGGACTTATGCCTGTAAGGCCATATAAATTTAGGTTTGTTGCGATTAGGTCTTGTGATTGTTGCCTTGTGAGGTTAGGTCTTGTAGGATTAGATCTTACAAAATTAGGTCCAGTGAAGCTAGTTCTTATAAAGTTTAGGTCTTGTGATTTAGGTCCACTGCCTGTTTGAACAGTTAAGGATGTTTTAAAGTAATCCATGAAACATTAATTAAACGTCCACTGCTTTAAGTTCCAGTGCTTTTATGTCTAGTGATGTTAGGAGCTATAAAATTATGTGCAGTGATATTAGGTTTTATAAAGTTAGGTCTTATGAAGGTAAGAAATTCAGTTTAGGAGTTGTGATTTAGGTCTTATAATTTCAAATCCACTGCTGCATGTCCGAGATTATAGGGTGTAATATGGAGGAAATATACTCACAGTTACGTTGACATAAAGCGATAAGCCATTTAAAAAAATCACCTTAACACACCTAGCCAGGATTTGAACTAAAGCCTCCCCATTGTTGGTAATCCATCCATAACTATATGTTCTCCTTCGTTCCCATACCCACCTTTGTCAAATTAAATTCAAATAATTGTTTACAAGATTATGGAGACTTAAAGATGAAATTGATCAATAAATCCAAAATATGAATTTAAAAATAACAAAATACAATTTTTTTAAAATATATAATGCCCTCTTAGTCATGGTCTATCAAATTTTAAACGAGTCGATAATTTCTCGTCTGAATAAAGACTAGTGTTACTACTCAGGCTAATGATATTCTTAGACGTAGACAAGCTTATTCTTAATGCCCTCTTAGTCATGGTCTATCAAATTTTAAACGAGTCGATAATCTCTCGTCTGAATAAAGACTAGTCTTACTACTCAGGCTAATGATATTCTTAGACGTAGACAAGCTTATTCTCCAAACATCAACAAATGCGATATTATATATCATCAACAATATCGATGGTTTACTCGTGTTTGTGTGAGTGTGTCTTTCTGCACCCTCCTGAAGCCTACTGTATGATTTAGTATTATAGTATAGACGGATTTTCGATATTTTTTTTCTGAGGGTAGTTTAATGTAGGGCAAAAAGAGATAAAATTGATTTTCTCAAATGTTACGTTAGAGATTTCGATTAAAATTCGTGTTTTGGCATTTTTTAGCGCTACAACTAAAATGTAACCTCTATTTTTCCATTTAAAATGGATTTTAAGATTCCGTATAATAGCAGGAATTTACCATTTTAATCGTATCTATGCAATTATTTGAGATATGAAATATTTTACCATCGTAAAATTGTTGTGAATAACTAATAGCTAAGATCTTTAATTTTAAATATATTTTAATCAATCCAATAATTTCCGAGATGTAGGCAGATATTTATTTATTTGTTAGATACTTTGAAATGTGTGAATTGGTGGTTACCTACCTTTAACTACACTTTGTTGGAGCGATGAACTTCTTTACATCTAGTTTCTGTTAAAGTGCACATTATTTCATTTATGCTATTTTGTTACGATGCAGGGAAAACGAATAACTGTATTTAGTGCATCATGATAAGATTGTAGTTTTAGTATTTAAAAGGGTTCTTAGCTTTGGCATACTAATCTACAATAAAATGAAAATAAAATTCTTGAGGCAAGTCAAAGAAATATGCTTAGTGCGATGGTTTATGAAGTTGGAACTTTTTTTTACCAAGCTCCTTCCGATATCCATATTTGTAATCAATATACAAAGTCTTTCCGGTTAGATGGAAGTGAAAGGTGATCGAAAACTAATGCTTTGGAGACTAGTTCTTTTTCACTTCCTTCTCAAGCAAACAACAAAACACCTAATAAAAAAAATTCCTGCATAAAAAGGGGAAATAAAATAATTTTTTTATGTTTAATAAAAACCCCTCAGTAGAAAATTTGTGCATAATTAAATTATCATTAATATTATTATTCATTTGTTTCTATTATTTGCTAGTTTAGGAAAAATCTGGTATGAACCATCCGATGAGATACGGAAAAATCATCGAATAACTTCAATTTTGTTTAGCAAAAAACATGAAATAAATTAATAAATAGTCGGTTAAAAATTATACGAATTTTGCTTGGGTCTGACTGAAGGACATCAACTTGAGTAAAATAAAATAAATAAAATGCTTATTAAATATTTTCTTTTTAAATTAAATTTAATATTTGTTTGGTTTTGTTGCTAGCTCAAAAATGAAGCGCAAACAGGATAATCTTTAAAGGACACTTGGAGATAATTTTTACCTTCCTATCCTGACAAGACATATTGTGAATGTGAGGAATGCCAGGCCTCCACCGTGGTTCGGATTCCACGTTAAACTGTAGGTCCTCCATTTCATCTCACAATCACCCTACCATTACACATTAGCGTAAGTTCGTATAACCCGAACGGTTAGTAAGACGCGGTGCTAATAATAATAATAATAATTTACCTTCCTAACCTCTTTACAATGTTTGGCTGTTTATTCTGGGAAAATACCATGTAGGCTAGATTTGGTGTAGGCTTAGATTATATTCATGCAACATTAACAAAAAATAGAGCATGGTGAATATTACACATAGGGTTCAATTTTGTGATTCTATAATAAAAGTTCCAAATAAATTGAAATAAATAGTAAATATTATTTGATTTTAAAGTTGGTTTAACTATAACTACTATGCATTAGGTATTGCACCGAGTAGGCACATTAGGCCCTCCCTTGAGAAAACACATTAAGCACAGCTTTGATTAAACGCTTAGCCCAATGTTGTGAGTAGACACACTAGGCTCTGCTGTGAGTTAAAACGATAGGCACTACTGTGTGTTGAAACACTATACACTGCTGTGAATAGTCAAATTAGGTACTGGTTTGAGTGTCTGTATTAAGTACTAGTTAAATATCATATTATTGAGTTTGGTTAGATGGGAATAAACAGTTCTGAGATGAGAGGATGTTATATGTTTCCAAATGTTGTCTTAATTTAAAATCAAAAGCAATAAGTTGTTTAGTTTGGCACAAGCATTTTGTGATAAAGTTTAAAAGTCTAATAAGAAAATTACAAATATGTAAATTGAAACAATCAATACCTTGCATACCTTAAAAAATTATATAAATGACACGTATCACTGATATTGTTGTAATCACTTCGTATAGTATAAGAGTGTACAACTTTTTAATTTTTAAAGAGATCTTGGTCTTTTAATTGATATAAATATTGTCTTAAACAAAAATTTAACATCTCATTTGAAAATTGAACAAACTATTTTTTATGGTCACTCATGTGTTTTAAGCTATTTTATGTAACTTTTTTACCTTTTTCTAATATAAACAATTTCAAAGATATGACATATTTTGTTTTTTAATATTCATTTTTGGATTTGTTCACAAAAAATGTAATACCACTAAAATACACTGCTTCCCAAACATTTAGGAAAAATATTCCTTCAAGATTTATTGTTAGGTAACGAACCCTTAAGTCTTTGTCACTAGCAAACCAAACAAGAAGATCTTGAAGTTGATTCCGTTTGCCCAACGGTGTAAATGTATCTCCTTTATTAATCTAGAAATCTGTTTTACCCCTATCATACAATCACCAA
>CABFOV010006997.1:5405-18963 GCA_902141375.1 Timema poppense | reverse complement strand
TATTTTAATAAAAAATGTTCTTCCACAATAATTAACTCATTTAATTTTATATTTCCTTTCAACCATTTTCATTAATACAACACACACTAAAGTGTTATATTAGGTTGTACCGCTTGGGGCCTGAAAGTAGTATGCCCAAGAGAAACGAACCGAACCTCTCCGGACAGCATGTAAGAAGTTTGCGATTTGATACCCTCCCTTCATTCCCCTCCCCCTTTCTCCCCCGAATGATTTCTAAAAGGTCAAGCACAAGTTAAAAAAATAATAATGAGTTTCGGAGCTCGTCCCCTGGCACTAATAGCATCCCTTGAGTGGTTTTTACTGCACTCCATATCTTACTACTCTTCCGGATTATCCACATATTTACACCAATGAATGAGGTATCTATGATAAGTGTAGGAGTATAGAGAAAATTTAATTTTATATTTGCTTGTAAAAAGGGCGGAAAATCATTTAATAAAAATAACACTCCTTTACCCAGTTGGGCTACGAACCCTCTTTGACATCAGCAAACCATACCACACAAAATTGACGCGCTTTTTTTTACGTGAGCATAAGTGCGGCCAAAAATAATTTTCATTGAACAACAGTTCATACAAATTTGATAATTAAACACATTTTAACAAATGTCTTCGAGAAAATGTTGTCACTGTGAATTTAAAAATTTATTTACTTGAGAAAGGAAGTATTGTATACGTGATTAAATATTAATATTGCCGAGCAATTAAACTGTTCCGTACTTCTCCGACCTGATGATTCTATTTTACTAAGGGTGGTGGATCAGGACTGTTGAGCGATTGTGTAACATTTGACGTCAATTCTGGTTTGGAAGCAGTTTCATCTTTGGTTGTTTACTAGTTAATATATAATAATCACACAGTAGACGCTTGTTGTTTCGATTTAATCAACTTTGTTGAATGTTTTGATAGTGAACCACACACTTTATGGTAATCTAAATTTTGATTCACACATTGGCATAAAGTACCGAGTCACAGAGAAGAAGAAATCTGTATCTACCCATGAGGCCTCGTGACGCAAAATATAAACAAATTATTATCAACATGTGATATTTTCTTATTTATAAATTTATATTTTATATTAATGTCAATGTTAATGCTAGAAACAAGATTAGGAATAAAGTTGTTTGTGAAAGAGTGGAGGTAAATGTAGTATATGAGATACTAGAGGAAGCAAGACTGAGAAGTTATGGGCATATAATGAGAGTGTAAAAGAAGTGGCTGTAAAATAATGGAAATGAAGTGTGTAGCAAAAAGACCACACGAGAGGCTAAGAAAGATATGGGAGGAGCAGATAACAGAAAGCAGGGAGTCAAACTGGAGCAGGAACCGGAACCGATAACAGAAACTAACATTTATTTTTAAGGAACCGTAATCGGAACCAGAACCTTAAAAACCTTATTCTGAAGAACCGGAACCGGAATTGGAACAGTTATATATTTTTAGGTTCTTAAAGGTTTTTAAAGGTTTCTAGATTTACAGAATTGTTCATAATTTTGGCATGTTGCACACATATTATTTTCTTTCCTAAGCTTAGTTTCATTTTGAAATGTTGTGTTTTCCCCTTTCTCAATAAGTTCTGAAAGGGCTTGATACATTTTAGTTTACTACCTTGTTTGAAACCCCTTTTCTAGGTGATTAGAAAAGGGTTAATGATCCCTTAGCAATATAACACTGGTGTTAAGATTCCATTGGAATTTCGTGACTGTCACATTGTTATCTATTTTTTTCACTTTAATGTTTAAGCTAGATTTCAAGAAGATGTATTTAGCTTTGATAGACAGCAGATAATACCACATTACTCAGACGTTAAAATATAGAACTTAAGAAATCATCGCTCTTGGACACGCATTCTAAGCCTATTGTACTTAGTACATCCTGGATATGAAAACTGATAATCAAGTTGTTGGTTGAACAGATTATAATATCGGGAAAGTGGAGATGGAGGGTGGCAAAATTCGAACTTTAAATAATTTCACTCAAGTTTAAAGTAGGAAGTAGCTCAGTGAATATGTTCCTTGTTTACAGTGCGGAGGTTATTATTTTTGTTTGTTAGTAAGTGGTTTAAATAATATTATTGAAGGGTTGCTTTCAAGAAAACTCAGTTCAGAAGTTTTTTAACTATGAAATTGACGGTGACAGATCAAGATGCGAATTAGAAGGATGCACTATTGTTATTAAGGTACGTTATAGTATATTTTAATCTAGAAATACTTTTGATCCAGAGTGTTATTTCCAAAGTGGTTCTCCACTCTCCTTCCACGCAAATGCGGATACACTTACTCTAAATAGAAAAATATAAACTTCCTCATTCATTAAAAACCATCATCAAAATTAGTACATTGACGTAGCCCGAATTGAGAGAAAGACGTTGTGCTAAATTCGAAAAAAATTTCAAGAACCGGAACCAGAATTGGAACACCATCAGGAACCGAAAAGAAACGGAACCTTTATTGTGCTCTAACCGGAACTAGAACCGAAACCTTTAAAATGTTTGTTTGGAGAACAGGAACCGGAACCAGAACCGATAAAAAAAATACTGTTTGACTCCCTGACAGAAACTGTTAAAGTAAGAGGATAGGAATGGAAGCAAATAATGGAGTAAATATTGTGGAAAGATGGAGGAAGATGGAGGCATTTTACTAAACTGACCCAGCCACAGGCTGAAAGAGTTGATAATGACTTTAATGCTAGTTCTAGATTAAAAAAAAACAAATTACATGTTCAATAAACTAAAAAGTTAGTCTAATTGTATCTTGTTATAAAACACCTGCACACTAAACAGAGTCGGTGGGCTGTAAGAGTTGATAAGCTCTCGAAATCAGTTCGTTGTGGTACAGAGTGTAAATATATTAAATTATAGTGTTATTTCTACTCTCGCAGAAAGTAGGGCGGACTCTACTTGATTGTTGCAGCAGTTCACACTATAGTAAATATATATGTTGCCATATGACACTTTAAAACGCTAGCTATAAATAGCTGACTATAAACATGTTTTGCCGTACAAGTGGACACAGATATTTTAAGTTACTATCCCTATGCGTGTAATAGTTCAATTAGTGTTTTATAGCCACAACACAAATTAACAAAGTACGACACGATCGTTCCATTTATCAGGTAATATATCAAATAGCTTCAAAACAGTCGACGTAGCATTTTGTCTTGTTTCACAGTTGGTTTTGAAATTAGATCGGATCTCTCAAGCAGATCCTGTCAAGCAAATATTGGTAAGCAGAGAAGGCATGGATTAAATATCAGAATTTATAAATGTTTTAATTATATTATTGAAGTATCAATA
Organism: Timema poppense; assembly: GCA_902141375.1. Taxonomy (NCBI): domain Eukaryota; kingdom Metazoa; phylum Arthropoda; class Insecta; order Phasmatodea; family Timematidae; genus Timema; species Timema poppense. The sequence goes on along the minus strand of CABFOV010006997.1, from coordinate 15,648 downwards.
TTTCTAGCCTACAGCAGACTAGATAACTATAACGTTAGTACCCGCCTCGGTGCGTAGTTGGCTAACGCGCTAGTCGTGTTGAGCTCAACTGCCGAGGACGGGGAGATCGAGGTTCGAATCTCGGTCGGGTGAACTGGGGTGGTTTTTCCTAAATGGTTTTCCACTCTCCCTCCACGCAAATGCGGGTTCATTTTCTCTAATTCACCCTTCCCAATTCCTATTCCATTAGCGTAATTAGTACTTAAAGCGTATAACCCGAACGGGTAGTAAGACGCGGTGATAAGTAATATATAGCGTTAGTAACACATTCAACCACCGAGCGCTATGGTCGGTAATTGAGTGTGTCAAGATAACTGAAATAATCCTTATCTCATTTCCCCGAGCGACTCAAGCAGTTCGAATGTCAAAAGCGCTACTTGGCGATACATTTTTATTTTTTAGCACCGCGTCTTAACTACCTTTTAAGGTTATACATTTAGGTACTAGTTACCCTAATGTTTTTATGGAACACCAAGGCTGAATTTAGAGTAAGTGTACCCGCATTTGCTTGGAGGTAAAGTGGAAAACCCTTTTTGAAACAACCCTTCACTATACCCGATCGAGATTTGAACGTCTAACTCCCCATCATCGGCAGTCTAGTATATTGTGAGAGTAGCGCCTTAGACCTTGTGGGCACCAAAGTGGGTGATAAAACTTGAATTTTAAGTGGGACTAAAATACCTAGAAATGAAAATGTATCCAAAGTATAACGTAATTTGTTATACTATACAACCAGGATTACGGTACTATATTTAAGAGGTGTAAGGTGTACCGTTATTTCAAATAATAGCTACAATACATTGAATGCAAGGTCGTAGCCGTTGGGGCCACTGGAAGAGAAAGGGGAAGTAGAGGGGGGAAAGTTCAAAACAAACTCCATAAAATCGATTAAAAATCAATAGAAACTACGTTATTTACCGTTGAAATAATATCAAGATAAAAAATATGATAACATATAGTTAGCACTATAGCACCGCAATGCTGATGTTACAGGTAAACTATTTTTTCTAGCACTGCGTCTTAGAACCCGTTCGGAGGTGAGCCAGCATTTTCGTGGAGGGAGAGTGGAAAACCATTTTGGGGAAAACCCCCCTCAGTACACCCTAATGAGATTCGAACCTCAATTTCTCTCATCGGGAGTCTAGTCTACTGCGAGGGTAACCAAAGCGGCTAAGTAAACTATTGTTTTAAGATTCTTAACACAAGCTATAGCATAAATATAATCAACTTATGATAAATGAAAAGAGAACTATATTAATAATTAATTAAATCAAATCAATATCGAAAACCTCTTTCCATGCATTAAATCAATTACTTAATTAAACAAAAATTTATGTTATATTATTTAAATATCAATTTCTAGTATTTTTTACAAAAATGTAAAACACTAAGAAATTCGAAGATTCGAATTTGAACTCAAGTTTTGAAAAAAAAAAATTGTTATAATCCGATTTAAATTCATTTCTAAGTTTAAACAAAATTGATTAAATTATCAAACTAAATCAATAAAGTAAGGGGGGTGGGATAGAAGTAATTTTACCCTTTAAAAAGTCAAATTAGTTGGTAAATCACGTGACGGTATGCTTCTTGTGGTTAAACCCAAATATAAAGTATGCACGTTTAAAAATAGAAACAAATTTTAAAATTCTGTAAGCCGCTTCGGTGTAACGTGGACTAGACGTCAATCTCTTTCAAATTTGCCGGTGATGTTGAGGTTGGGGTTCTAAAGCAAGACTGCTGTACTGAGGGTGGTTTTCACTAATAGGTTTCTCCCTCCACGTAAACACGGGTAAATTTCCTCCAAAACTCTATTCTTTCCTTATCCCTGCCCCATTTGTGTGGTTAAATGTGGCTTGCACGTACTGTTAGCAGGACGTGATGCACAAAAAATAAATACATTCCATCAATATATTACAATTTATGTTTAGTGGTAACTGTGCTTCGTAAGTTAAGCTAGTTTGTAAGTCGAGTAATGGTACTAACCCTGTTATTAAAATACCTCCTTTAAAACATGCATTTTTAAAAAGCAAAGCAAATGTAAACGTGTGTAAACAGGGTTTTTGAAAAGGTAAAGATAAAATAAAGCAAACCATTCAAGAGTAGCTTTGCAGCAACCATTTTATTGATTCAATAGATAAACCAATAGAGTTTTCCGACATGCATCGCTGATTAAATTACTAAAGACAAATGAGCATTCATTTCCTCGTCATTGTGATCATGACGAACTGAGCTAACCTATATTAAGGAATATAATAGAAGGCTTTTATTACAGTGTCCGCCTTTTCTTTGAGCTACTGTCAGTGCCTTGTGATGAAGAACAATAAGATTTTCTCAAACTCTTTATTTTACATAATCCTTTTAAGGACACATCCTATCACAAACTAAAAGTTTGAAAAATAAATTACACATTTTTAGTTGGTTTTTTATACAGCTTGGAACAACATTTTCAAAGCTCGTCTGAATGTAAACTATCCTTAGCCAAATTTCACTCTGAAAAACAAGTGTATAGTGTTATATCTATCCTATAAAACACTCACTTTATACCAATTTTTTGAGTTCGTCAACAAATAAAACTTTCCACCATAATCTCGACGTTGAAATCTTAAACGATTACAATGCTTCTTTATGTGAGAAAGTAAAACATGTAAGATAAAATATATACAATATATTTGCTAAGCCGTAATCAATAGATCAAATCTTTCTTGTTCATCCACTGGTCAATAATGTTTTAAGGACGTTGCCTACCCGTGAAGTCACAGCCAATCAAGATAGGATTTCTCATGTTAATGAATTTACTTTTGACTAAGCGAGTTTTAAATATGTAACGTTGAAACAAAACCTTAAATTCTTAAATAATTCTGAAAAATGGTCCTTCAGTGTCATCAAATTATTACTTTTAACTTTAAATAGTTTTTTGTTGTAAACTTCTTTTTATAAAACCTCTACAACTCAGGCTATTTGGCTTGGTCACGAAAATGTCTTGTAGGAATCTTCCTGCCAAGATGTAGATTAAAAAAGTCCGTGTTATATGTATATCTAGAAAAAGAAACAAGAAAAAGGTGAAATTTAAAAAAAAAAGTCAATGTTTTCAAAGCGTAAATATTAAAGTGGTTGTGTAAACTCGTTAGAGGAAGAGGGAAATGGTTTTCAGCACATAGACAAGAACCCTCTCAAGGTGAACTTATAATTTTCTTCCCTCGCTTTTTATTTTGTACATTGGTGTCTAAGTGTGATAGTGCTTATACTGGTTAGGTGCGTCAAGTTAAGATGCAACCCGCTTCTCAAAATAGCTTCGAATTCTCCAAGTAGTCAATGTCATTAATAACATTGTGTAAACTTTAAAAATAGGTTATCATTATTATTAGCACCGCGTCTTACTACCCGTTCGGGTTGTACGCACTTACGCTAATGTGTAATGGTAGGGTGATTGTGAGATGAAATGAAGGACCTACAGTTTAACGTGGAATCCGAACCACGGTGGAGGCCTGGCATTCCCCACATTCACAAGATGTCTTGTCAGAGGTGAAGGAAGGGTTTGGTAATCAGATAAATCTTTGCCGGGACCTAGGATTGAACCCCGGCCGCCAGCATAGAAGTCTGACACCTTACCCCTAGACCGCCAGGTCACCAATAGGCTATCATTTGTTTGCCAACCTAACTATTAATAAATGTTAGTTTGTTTCTCTGTCTGTCATTAATGAGCATTGCGCGATATATATCGCATGTAGAGTGTTGAAATTTAAAATTGTTAGCTCCTGTGCACAAACATGTGCACCTAGAAGTTGGAATAATTTTAATTTTTTTATTAGGTATGTGTTAATTTATTAAAACCTAGGTCGGAATAAATAAAATAAAGAATTTTTTTCGGTCTGTTTGAAGCAGCGAAAAATATAAGTGATACATTGCGTGGCTACCCCGTTCAACGTGAGGTATTTATGCTAGTTACTAATAATTGTAATGATAGTGGCCTTTAATAATTGTGTTTTTCCCCACAGAGTCTTACTATCTTCGCAGGCTATAATATTTTAATGACACTAATGGGGTAGGGCAGAATAAGTAATAATTTAGAGGTAGTGCACTCGCGTTTGTGTGTAGGGAGATTGGGAAGCAAAAGAAGAAAAAACTCAGTACACTCGGCTGAGATTCTTACTTCATCCTACCCGTCACAGAAAAACCAGACTGTAAGAGTTTGACGAGCTCACCGATGTGGGAGAGAAGCAAACTGAACGTTTACCTGAGACTTTCCTGCCCTTCATATACGATGATGATGATGTTGATGAGTCAGTTCGGGCAAGGTGAGTACAACGTGGCACGTGAACATAGGATAGGGGTGGTATTATGGGTCGGAGGGGGAGACTGACTGGCCGGACCGGCGTCTCCTACGTTGCTGGTGCGTCGCTTCCTCACCTGCATAAAGAGGGCTAGGGGCAGGGGAGGAAGGTCGGCGTCTCCAGGCGCAATTACGTCTCGTCTCGGCGCATGACTCAGATGTGCCGGCGCCTGACGGACGTCACATGCCGGCGTACAGCACATCCCGACCCTTCCCTCTCCCCATCCCTCACGACGTGACGTGGCCAGTCGGCAAGACGTCTACCTCACAAGAGAGGAGAAAGGGCCTATTTAGGGGGAAAATTAGCGGCTAATCGAACACGCTTTATAATTTTAATTTGATTGAAAAACAACTTGAGGGGAATTTGAAAATAATGTCATTGCGTGTGTGTATAATATATAAAGTTATAAAGTGGTTATTCACGTGACATGAAAGCAGGCGACTACGATTAGTTCCAAACTCCCTATGAGTGTATTTCTAAGTGCTAATAGCCCTCTATTTTTGCTAAAACACACGTACAGAACATTTATTAAGAGTGTTTCAAAACCCATTTGTATTCCGCATGTATATCCATTACTCTAATTTAGTAGGCACAATGATGGTGACATTTTAGAGCAAGTATACCTATATTTGCATGGAAAGAGGTTGGGGAATCACTTAGGGAAGAAAATATTCTCATTACACCCGATCAAGATTCGATTCCTGACCTTCCCGTCACAAGCAAAAAAACTTTTGTGAGCCTCTAGTTAAATTTTGGTTCAATTTCTTGTCACTTTTATGTAATTTTAATCGCACTATGATTAAGTTTCTGGACGCTCTTGTTTGGTTCTATTGACACTATGGTTTTATTCTTTGTCACTTTCGTACGATTCTAGTTGCGATTGGTTTCAGTTCCTTGTATTTCTTGTTCATCTGGTGTTTAGATCTATTATTTTTATTTTACCCCTCGCACATACACGTGTGGACACTTTGGGGTTCTCCTGTGTATATGAATTACAGCGTAATAATCTTAAATATCATTGGCGTAGAAATATGGTAGATAAGAGGGGTTTGGACACCCCTATTTATTTTGGTTTTCATTGTAACACTACCCAGACATAATAATTACATATACATTTTATTGTTAGCATATTGCAATTGCGCATTAAATTTAGGTACAGTACTTTTCCAGCTATTTTATGGATTTTCATGTAAATTAAATTTATTTAGTTTTATTTATTAAATAGAATATTAATTTTAATCTATTTCTTTTGGTATTAATTGCAACCATATTTCCACGGGTAAGAGAGCTCGCGATTGCATTTGTACCTTTAATTTGTTATTTTTTCAGTTTTTTATGGTTTTCAATGTATATTATGTTTATTTAGAATGTTTTTTTATAAAGTAAGTTTAAAAATTTACTTTTGAGCTCATTACAACAATGCCTCTACGTAAGAAAATAATTATTAGCTTGCTTGCATTTGCATCTTGAATTTAGGTAAGCCTAAAATATCAGTTATTTTATGTTTTTTGCGTTAAAATTGGGTTTATTTGGTTTTATTTCTTAGATACTAAGTATAAACTATTTCTTTTGGAATTCATTGCAACAATGATACAAGGATTTCAAAAACTTAACCTTTTATTTTTTGGTTTCTTACTACAGGTAGTTGTCAGTATGTGGCGTCATCAGCATATAAAATATTTCCCTCGCCTCATTAAGTGTTTAAAATTGTGTTTTAGTAGTTAAAATTATTATCTAGATAAATGTTAAATTCGATTTTAATGCGAGTGAAGCCGCGGTCAAAAGCTATAGGATTGTATTTGAGGAATTCGCACACTTTACCTCAACCAGCACTATTCTATTACGCCCATATTAATCCAGGGGCTAAGGATAATAATGATAGACTGCAGGCAGCGGCCCTTCTACAAACAGAGAATATACATTACGGCTCTAGATCATTCTGCCCATGGCATCCGAGATTCCGGGCTTCATTTCCAGACGTGGTCTAAGACGGTATAGAATACCACGGTGCAGAAGCGTGGATAGAGAGGGATTACACATGCTCATAATTGAACTCAGCCACGGTCGTTACTCAGCTTATCCACCTTAGGATACATCTAGGAGTGGAAAGAATAACATGGGTCAGTAGCATGGGAAGAGATGGGGAAAACGCATTTTCTTTATCGAACTTAGCTTATCTTTTCAATCGAGTATTTACCGCGCAGAGTGAATTAACTGTCCTCCCACATCTCTATGCAAATCCTAAAAATCTGGTTATGAGAAATGTATTTGATGAAGCACATGCATATTAGTATGTAGAGAGGAAGGGAAAACATATAGTGTTATTTGGCGTAAGCCTACTTAATGTAGAATAACTTTATGAGGTGTTAGTATAATGAAGAGAATGTATTACACGCAATAGCGTAAAAATACGGTGGAATGAAATCATTCTTCCTCACGACTAGGTCATGATATAATCCCAATCCTGTGTGTTCGGCGTCTGGAACCATGAGCTCGTCATCAATAGATACAATGTGTAGCCTCCTCTAGAAATGTGATATAATGCATGCGGTTCGAACCTTGTGCAAGCCATTAATAGAGACTACGTGTAATTTACTTTCTGCCTAAAGGTGCGGATCATTATGAATATATTTATTTTAAAAAAAGTAAAAAAAAGTGATTTGAAATAAAAATAATTGAACCAAAATTAGAACCAGGTCATCGAGATTCAAAATGATGCCCCAAATTAAGATGACTATTTTAAACAAAAGTAAAATCAACCATTATACATAGTAATAGTATGTTCAACACAAAGGTTAACCGAATCATTAGACACAAAGGTATATGCGTCAATATCGTCTGTTCTGTTTTTGTCGGAGATGTGGGGGTTAGGTGTACTAAAAATGATTTACCAATCTCCCTCCAATCAAGTAGGGGCTCAATCAAGTTTACTAAAGCTATACCTTTCTCCTCCCTACCTTAATTATGTGATTAAGTGCGGAAATCCCGGAGGGATAACAAGACGCTGTGGGAAAATAAAATAATAACGCATACATACATAAATACATACCCACATACACGGTAGGCAAGAAACTGTGCATACAACTAAAGACAAACTTTGTACCTAACCCATCCTCACTGAGTTTCCCCGCACTTCCCTACCTTGCATTCTCCCTACATTTCAACAACATCCATACACCGAGTAAAACATGTTATTTTATTTTTTAAACTCTTAATGTTTCTCGTTTTCACACAATTATCTACAACATTTAACCATGCCCTACCATTCCTTTTCATCCACACACTCTACCTTCATTTATTTGCTTAGTCACTATAGCCACACTCATCCTCTCAACATGCCCAAACTAAATTAATATTGTATTTGACCGAAATTAAAACCTCAAACTCCTTATCTTTTACATTATAGTTTATTTTGGGATTGATGGCTTAGACTGCGTGACCACCATGTATTCTATATTTCGGACTATCAGCATTTAATGACATTAGGACCTTCTTCGGTGGCCGCATGGTCTAGCACGCTACTCACGTTTTGGACTAGATTTCTGAAGAGGTGGAGACCAAGGTTCGATCCTGGATGGATGCACTGAGGTTTTTTTTTCTAAATATTGTTCCATACTCCTTCCACGCAAAATGTGGTGCACTTCCTCTAAATTAAACCTTCCTAATCCCTTACACACTAGTGTAATTAGTACATAGGCGTATAACTCGAACTGGTAGTTAAACGCGATGCTTGAAAAAAATAACACTAAGGATGAAGAGGGTAGTAAAGTTAGATTGATAGGAAATAATATGCTCTCATTTGCATGCAGAGAAAGAGAATAGGAAACCATGTAAGGAAAAACACTCTAAACACATTCGACTGAGGTTTGAACCCGGACTAAATGACTAGCCAACGTGATCACTGATGAGGATATTGCTTCACGAATCTAGATCTTGTACACCTTATTTTGGTGTCATGTTTGTGTACCATTATGCCAATGTCGACTAAACAGTAACTCATAGAAAGATGGAGGAAAGATAATGGTCGCATTAGTTGTATAACATTACAGGAGTCAGAATTAATCAATGTCCCTTTGGTAGCGGGAAATTGCGCTTTGAGACCGGTTGATCGAGATAGTCGAACAAAGCTACGAACAACAGGTAACAAATCGTCAACTGGGCGTGTTAACTAATTCATTAATCTAACAGTGATATCAACATTCCAGGGCAAATTCATAAGTTGGGGAATGGGGGTTAATCTTTAATAAATATGATTTACTTCACTGTATTTGATTACTAGCTACATACATTAAAAATATACACATTTTAAACCCATTAAATAAACAACTGCATTCATTCCACCATAAATATTAAGTATTCTATTAAATAACCAACAGCTGTATTTCTTTTGTGACTGGCAGTTGTCATGCTTGAAAACCACTAAAATAATCCTCAATTGTATTTGAATGTTCTGATGTTACTAATAAAAATGTTTTTATATGAAGGCTATATCAATATTTATGTGTTTATATTCATATATTTATAGCCATTTACTTTGATAATTCTATACCTCCATATTGACCCGCCTCGGTGGCGTAGTTAGCTAACGCGCTAGTCATGTTTAGCTCTATTGCTAAGAATGGAGAGATCGAGGTTCGAATCTCGGTCGGGTAAACTGAAGGTGGTTTTTCCTAAGTGGTTTTACACTCTCCCTCCACTCCAATGCGGGTTCACTTACTCTAATTTAACCTTCTCAATTCCTACTCCATTAGCGTAATTAGTACTTAAAAGCGTATAACCCGAACGGGTATGTAAGACGCGGTGCTAAATAATAATATACCTCCATATTATTATCAACCATAATTTTGAATTAATGTTTTCATTAATTTTTTTATTTAAAAAATTGTAATTCAAGGTTTATTATTCCATAATTCTATACATAATTATTGGTATGAACCATAATTTTAAATAACCAACTATATCTTAAATAACACGTGATCCTAGGACGTCTGCAACAATATAAGCATTTCCTCAGTAGTCACTTTAATACTCGTGTTTGTGGGTATACAAACTAAAACGCCAAGCTCCTTTAATCTGGCTTACCGGAGAACCCCAGTTTGATGAATTGGGTATAATTTTTCTTCGATGGTTTTCTCTTATTTCTCTCCTAAAATGTTGGTAGCCTTTATATAGTCCAAATTCAACCCTCCTCATTTCTATCGCATTAGGATGTTTAAAGGCGTGCAGCCTAAACGGGTATTAATTATTACCAGGACACTAACTTTTATTACCTAAAATCTACCTAATTATTAACCTAAAAATTATAAAACTTGACATAAAATTTAGAATAAAATTACCTAAAAATGTCAACAATAACTCGTAATGAATGCATGAGACCAATTCATACACGCGCTTTACAAATGGAAATTAAAATGTATACATACAAGTAAAAACCTTTAATAACTAAACTCTTACATTCAGCTAAATATAAAGTTGATTTACAAATATCTGCTTCAGAAAAAAAAGACCATACAATCCCGAAGAAACCCCTTCCAGCTTAATTGTAGTGTCTCACCAAAAATGTGTATTTTCCATTCGTACAAAGAGTGTACAAAGATCATTGCCTACATTGTCTTCGCATCCCGGCAACAGTGTAATTTAAAAAAACTTACATTTGAGTATTCATGCATTCATAAAATATTATTAGTATTTAAAAAAAATCCTTATTCAACCTAAATGTCTAAAGGGTATTCTAAATGTATATAAAAAAAAGCCTTACAAGATCCAAAAATGGCACAAACTATGGAAATAATTCCCAAAAATCCAAAATCCCCAAAAATGACCTGTAAAATGTTTCCACGATCATATTATGTTCCTGATTTTTCCTAATTGCC
>CABFOV010006996.1:0-31139 GCA_902141375.1 Timema poppense | reverse complement strand
GGTGTCTGGAAAGATGAAAATTTCCTCTGGAAAACCTGGAAAACACAGGGAATTTGGTAATAAGAAAATAGTGGCAACCCTGGTCTGTAGCCAGGAGTTCTAACCACTAGACAGACCACAGAGGCTCTCTTTCATGCAAGTGACTGTCATAAACAATATCATATGTTGGAGTAGTTCATAATTAGTGAGACATTTCGAATATGTTGGTAATATATATGTATATATCCAAGTTATATTCTTCTAAATGTTTCCAAGATGTGAAGGTTATTGTGGATGTCGTGGTGAAGGAGATTGTACTCGTAATTGTATGTACATGTTTTCCACAGCCTAGGAAACGTGCGTGAGCGCCAGACCAGACTAACGACACATTGGGAAACCTTTTCACACATTTAAAGTGTCCCTTAACATTGTATGCCCCCTGCCCTCCTTATCTGTGTCCGCCACTGGGAGTAGTTCTTGATGAGTAGTTTGTTAGTTTTGCTTCAGTAACGTTGATCAGGGTTTTTGAAATATGTTATCTTTGTTTCCAGACTTGGTTCTTCACGGATTCTGACGACTTGGAGTATCAGAAAAAAACAAGTGAGTAGTTGAACATTCCATTAGCTTGAACTTACTTTAGCTGAACTGTCAGACCATAATTTAGCAGCAGTTGGCTGACAGTTAACAACGTGGGCTATTAGCACTTTGGAGCTTTCCACTCATAGAGTGCTTGCAGATCAGGCTTTCTCCCACAGTTTTGTTGATATCTTACATTCACTAGATGCATCAGTCACTGCTATATAGCGAAACATTGAAACATGAATGGTCCGTTCTAAGCTGTAAATGGTAAATACGCCACGTAGGTAAAGGACGGTGCTAAAACCGAACCCAGTTGTTTACAACCTGTGGGTCGCAATGCTTGTTGGGGTTGTAGCTTTATGTTTACTTTATAAAGTTATTGTAATGTTTATATGAAGGTGCAAAATGTAAGCGGTCATAATCATCAATACTAGTAGTTTGTTGTAGTAGTCTCGTGCTTGGGCTGTTAACATTACTTAAAAAATACCCACTGGGATAGCTTATTCTATTTTTAGACTACAGTAGCCCCATGACTTCTTTGGTGCTGACTGACAGCTGATGGCTTTGAAAACCTACCAGACCAAATTATGTATAGCCTACCTACGCCAAACCATATAATCTGCAAAAAAACATGTGTTTAGCAGCTATCACTTCTGACAGTCAAAATTTAGATATATACCTAAATATAGACTGTCAGAAGTCAGCTGTGAGCTGTCAGTCAGCACCAAAGAAGCCATGGGGCTACTGTAGCTGCCATTTAGAGTATGTACAGTCTCGCATTGAACGCGTAACAAGTGGCTGCAATGTGCCACCTCCTCAAAAGAGAATACACAAAGACACCAAAGAGATTTAGGGTGCACTCTGTGGTAGAGCGTCATCAAGAAAAGGGATGTTTAGTATATAATATCAAGAACTCTGGTCCAACGATGAACAGTTATCTTAGTAATACCATAATATCCGTGAAATCATTTGAGGAGCAGTTAGCTAAATGGATGGCCTAATTTCAAACTTGAGAATTAATTGTCCACTATCAAATTTCAATTTGCTGTCCAGTTCATCACTTAAAAAACAAAAACAAGTACAAATCGCACGCGAAACTTGAACAAGTGAGCTGCGAAGAATAAGTAGTGAGTAGTGACTGAACGGATTGTTCTGGCCGCTGTGCAGTTGACTGCGCGCGCACCTAGCATTTTGTGTAAACAACTGACAGCCGTGAATTACCTCTTTGTACGTACCTGGGCTACAGCCGAAACTGTTTTAAGGATTTCATGATTTTGACCTTGTAGCAAATTCATGATTTTAATTCAAGCTTTAAAATCCAAGAAAGTTTACTTTTAAATTGCCCATGTTAATTTTATTTAAAATATATTTGGGTATTTTTTCTACCTGCTGAGTATATTTATTTAGTTCTCTACCCAAAGAAAGTAATTGTATTTTATCGATGATAGATCACTATAATGATAGTTGAACATAAGTCAAATGAATGAGACTTTACTCCACTATGACTGAGACTCTGTACTCCACTCTGACTGAGACTCTGTACTCCACTATGACTGAGACTGTACTTTACTATTGACTGATACTCTACTTTACTATGACTGAGAGACTGTACTCCACTATGACTGAGACTCTGTACTCCACTATTACTGAGACTGTACTCCACTATGACTGAAACTGTACTTTACTATGACTGAGACTGTACTCTACTATGACTGAGACTGTACTCTACTATGACTGAGACTGTACTCCACTATTGCTGAGACTGTACTCTACTATGACTGAGACTCTGTATTCCACTATGACTGAGACTCTGTACTCCACTATGACTGAGACTCTGTACTCCACTATGACTGATACTCTGTACTCCACTATGACTGAGACTCTGTACTCCACTATTACTGAGACTGTACTCCACTATTACTGAGACTGTACTCCACTATTGCTGAGACTGTACTCTACTATGAATGAGACTCTGTACTCCACTATGACTGATACTCTGTACTCCATTATGACTGAGACTCTGTACTCCACTATTACTGAGACTGTACTCCACTATTACTGAGACTATACTCCACTATGACTGAGACTCTGTACTCCACTATGACTGATATTCTGTACTCCACTATGACTGAGACTCTGTACTCCACTATTACTGAGACTGTACTCCACTATTACTGAAACTGTACTCCACTATTGCTGAGACTGTACTCTACTATGACTGAGACTCTGTACTCCACTATGACTGATACTATGTACTCCACTATGCCTGAGAGACTGTACTCCACTCTGACTGAGAGACTGTACTCCACTATGACTGAGACTGTACTTCCCTATGACTGAGACTGTACTTCACTATGACTGAGACTCTGTACTCCACTATGACTGATACTCTGTACTCCACTATTACTGAGACTGTACTCCACTCTGACTGAAACTGTACTCCACTATGACTGAGACTGTACTTCCCTATGACTGAGACTCTGTACTCCACTATGACTGATACTCTGTACTCCACTATTACTGAGACTATACTCCACTCTGACTGAGAGACTGTACTCCACTATGACTGAAACTGTACTCCACTATGACTGAGACTGTACTTCCCTATGACTGAGACTGTACTTCACTATGACTGAGACTGTACTTCACTATGACTGAGACTGTACTTAAATATGACGGCGACTGTACTTCACTATGACTGAGAAGTACTCCACTATGACTGAGACTGTACTTCACTATGACGGAGACTGTACTTCAATATGACGGAGACTGTACTTCAATATGACGGAGACTGTACTTCACTATGACTGAGAATTTATTCCACTATGAGTGAGACTGTACTTCACTATGACTGAGGCTGTACTCCACTCTGAGACTGTACTCCACTTTGACTGAGACTCTGTACTCCACTATGACTGAGGCTGTACTCCACTATGACTGAGGCTGTACTCCACTATGACTGAGACTCTGTACTCCACTATGACTGAGACTGTACTTCACTATGACTGAGGCTGTACTCCACTCTGAGACTGTACTTCACTATGACTGAGACTCTGTACTCCACTCTGACTGAGAGACTACTCCACTCTGACTGAGAGGCTGTACTCCACTATGACTGAGACTGTAAACCACTCTGTCTGAAGCTGTACTTCACTATGACTGAGACTGTAATCCACTCTGACTGAAGCTGTGTTTCACTATGACTGAGGCTGTACTCCACTATGACTGAGACTGTATTTCACTATGACTGAGGCTGTACTCCACTATGACTGAGACTCTGTACTCCACTCTGACTGAGAGACTGTACTTCACTATGACTGAGGCTGTAATCCACTCTGAAGCTGTACTTCACTATGACTGAGACTCTGTACTCCACTCTGACTGAGAGACTGTACTTCACTATGACTGAGGCTGTACTCCACTATGGCTGAGACTGTACTTCACTATTGACTGAGGCTGTACTCCACTATGACTGAGACTCTGTACTCCACTCTGACTGAGAGACTGTACTCCACTCTGACTGAGAGACTGTACTTCACTATGACTGAGACTGTAATCCACTCTGACTGAAGCTGTACTTCACTATGACTGAGGCTGTACTCCACTATGACTGAGGCTGTACTCCACTATGACTGAAACTCTGTACTCCACTATGACTGAGACACTTTACCTCACTATTACTGAGACTGTACTCCACTATGACTAAAGCTGTACTCCACTCTGACTGAGATACTGTACTCCACTCTTACTGAAGCTGTACTTCACTATGACTGAGGCTGTACCCCACTATGACTGAGGCTGCACTCCACTCTGAAGCTGTACTTCACTATGACTGAGACTCTGTACTCCACTCTGACTTAGAGACTGTACTCCACTCTGACTGAGAGACTGTACTCCACTATGACTGAGAGACTGTACTCCACTCTGACTGAGACTGTACTCCACTCTGACTGAGACTGTACTCCACTATGACTTAGAGACTGTACTCCACTCTGACTGATACTCTGTACTCCACTCTGAATTAGAGACTGTACTCCACTCTGACTGAGAGACTGTACTCCACTATGACTGAGAGACTGTACTCCACTCTGACTGAGACTCTGTACTCCACTCTGACTTAGAGACTGTACTCCACTATGACTGAGACTACTCCACTATGACTGAGACTGTACTCCACTCTGACTGAGACTGTACTTCACTCTGACTGAGACTGTACTTCACTTTGAAACTGTACTCCACTCTGAGGAGGCTGTACTCTCCTAGTTGAGAGGGGGGCGGAGCAGGCAAGGTCCTGCAAAATGTTCCCTCGCTTGGACGTTGCGGAAGTCTCACAGGCAGGTGTTGGGTGTAGTGCAGTGTTGCCAATAGTCAGTACATCAGGTTGATAAACAATGTCCCGGCCAGTGGTGTTTTATGTTAATATACTTTATAACTTTTGTTTCCCCACCCCTGGTTTACACTAATGCGGAGCATTTAATCTAAGCTACCTTCACTGCCCACCGCTTAGCCTCTTTGCTTAACATAGAATAATTATCAAATGTATAAAGTTATTAAGAGTTAAGGTTGGGGCATAGCCAAATTGCCATTAAAAGAACCTTTTAGAGCATAAAAAAAATGTAGAGCAGCAGAAATGAACCAAAACTCTTTCTATGTATTCATCTACAAGTGTCAACATTCACAAATTCTGTTAAACATGACAACTGCAGAGTACATGTCTTTTCTTTTGAATATAGTAGCCTAACCTTTTAAACTGTTAGGTAAAATTATTACTCTGGTAAATTGATTTTAATGGTTGCTCTTAAAATTAAGTTTTTTGTAATTCGTGTACTGAATGTGTACCATAATCTAGTGTTTAGAAGGTGCCAAATATAATGTAAATAATACTAACATTTGGGAGTTGGCTTAGATAATTTTTTCGGCAAGTTTTGTGCCAATAGGCTGACCATTAGCTGCCTAAACCACCTAACATATGGTACAGGTAAAGTAGGTACAGTATTTAAATAAATTCACTCAACATTGTTCTTAAAAGAAGATATGTTTTATTTTATTTTTTAAATGTTTTCTTTGGATAGTTTGGGGATGGAACCCCAGTCCTCTCTGGTCATAACCCATCACTCCACCTCACTTCCTTTTTGTTCTTGTTCCAGATGGTCACATGGTCAACACCAACTGCTCCTCTTCTCACAACAGGTGAGTCATCAGAACTAGTTCGTGATATAGTGTGTTCGGATACTAGACAATTCTTACAGTTGGATTATGGGAAAAAACATTATTATAAAAATTATAAAAACTTCACTACTCTTAAAACAAATGCAACTCTACACGGGAATATAATTTATACATGTTACCATACAAACTGCTAGATAACAAACTGACTGACACGAGAGGACCAACAGCTAGACCACAAACTGACCGACACGAGAGGACCAACTGCTAGACCACAAACTGACCGACACGAGAAGACCAACTGCTAGACCACAAACTGACAGACACGAGAGGACCAACTGCTAGACCACAAACTGAGCGACACGAGAGGTTCAACTGCTAGACCACAAACTGACAGACACGAGAGGACCAACTGCTAGACCACAAACTGACCGACACGAAAGTACCAACTGCTAGACCACAAACTGACAGACACGAGAGGTTAAACTGCTAGACCACAAACTGACCGACACGAGAGGACCAACTGCTAGACCACAAACTGACAGACACGAGAGGTTAAACTGCTAGACCACAAACTGACCGACACGAGAGGACCAACTGCTAGACCACAAACTGACCACACGATAGGAACAACTGCTAGACCACAAACTGACAGACATAAGAGGACCAACTGCTAGATGGATATAGCTTAGCGTGACTCAATATACGAACAAAGTGATCAAGATGCGCGTGGAAAGAAGGGGGTCAGGAGGGTCCATTTGTAACACAGCCCTTAGTCTTCCCAAAGAATAAGGCTGATGCACAACAAAACAAAGCATAAAATAGAGAACAATAATTGCAGAGGAGCCGATAGGATAGTAACAAAAAGAAATAGGCCGAACTCAGGTCTATTCATTTTCTGTTTCCATGAAACTCACACTTCAACTATTTAGTAATATAGATATGAATATTATATACTATGGGAACCAGTGAAGGACATAACATATCGATATAAAGAAATATGTCAGAAAATAACATTTTATTTTATTGATATAGGTTAAATATTAAACAATATAAAAAACTTGGTATAAATATATGTATAAATATGTAATATGAATCTTACGACAAAAAAGATAGTCGCTGGCACAGCCAGTAGCCCTAAAATTGGTTAACATTCAATGTATTATTATAAACGATTACTCCCAACAAGTAGTAAAGGCTATAATCAAAATCGGTATGTTACTCATATTTCCTCCATGACAATATAACACTTTCATGCCGTATGGGCTATATCTCTTTCTCATGACAATACACTATTTTCCTGCCACACAGGCTATAGATTACTAACATTCCATTATAAAACTTTCACGCCAGATAGACTATATGTTACTTATATTTCTCTATTGTGCTAATACAAGAGTTTCCTGCCACGCAGGCTATAGGTTACTGACATTTCCTTCACAACAATACAAAACCTATACGATACTACTATTCCTTTGACAACAATGTACAACTTTTATACCAGATTGGCAACAAGCTACAAATATTTCTTTGACAGCAATAAAAAAACTGTCATGTCAGGTAGGCAACAAGTAACTAATGTTTCTTTGACAACAATGGTTTTCCTGACGTGCAGGCCATAGATAACTAACATTTCTCTCACAACAAGGTAAACTTCTCATGCCGTATGGGTTATAAGTTTCTAATCTTTCAAAACAGTAACTTGTAAATAGACAATTGTGACATCACTCAAACCCTGACGGGGCTTCATGCCGAAGACGACTAAATAGAAGATAAACATTATTTACGACGATGTATCCTAAAGAATAAAGTATCCCTACATAAATATCTTTCAAGTTGTAAAGTTTTATGAAATTTAAACATTAATTCGCCAAACAAAATGTCTAAATACATTAGCCGAAAAGGAATTTTGTACCTTCTAAAACCATCCTGGACACCTACGTGCGTCCGAGGACAACATCCTGACAAGAGTGCTCGTCCATACTAGACTACACCATTATATACACTTATTCCAGCTCTGAAAGGGGTCAGAGGGGTAAACAGAACATCAGTAAACACAAAACAAATGAAGAGAGGGAGGGGATAACTAGACGACGGTGGAACATCGGAGGAGCTAGTAGATTTTTCTAGACTAGACGTTTCAACACATCACATTCTTGCGCCTGCGCGCCACATTCTTCCCAACACGCCTCGTCATAATGCACTGTTCAGTCTTGCACAATATTTACTCTTTTAGTTGGTCGGTCAAATTCATAGTGGCATGTTGCTGCTTTTTGTGCGGTGAGAAAATTAGTGAGTTGAAGCAGCTGAATGGGGCCGAGGTGAGTTTACTTGCTTTTTTATTCGTGCACTTTCGTAGCTTATTTCCAATAAACGATACAATTCCCCTAGAAATTGTTACCCCTCATGATCTGACTAACCCCTCAAAGGGTGGGCACCATTTATCCTCGTAGAAATCCAAACAAACATAACGATGTTTTAAGTATAAAACTTACAGGGACAGTACTGTTTTGTAATAATGTCGGTCAGTTTGTGGTCTAGAAGTTGGACCTCTCGTGTCGGTTTGTTTGTAGTCTAGCAGATGGTCTTCTCGTGTCGGTCAGTTTGTGGTCTAGCAGATGGTATTCTCGTTTCACTCAGTTTGTGGACGAGCAGTTGGTCTTCTCTTGTTGGTCAATTTGTGGTCTAGCAGTTGAACCTCTTTTGTGGGTCAATTTATGGTCTAGCAGTTGGTCCTCTCGTGTCAGTCAGTTTGTGGTCTAGCAATTGGTCTTCTCGTGTCGCTCAGTTTGTGGTCTAGCAGTTGGTCCTCTCGTGTCGCTCAGTTTGTGGTCTAGCAGTTGGTCCTCTCGTGTCGCTCAGTTTGTGGTCTAGCAGTTGGTCCTTTCGTGTCGCTCAGTTTGTGGTCTAGCAGTTGGTCCTCTCGTGTCGCTCATTTTGTGGTCTAGCAGTTGGTCCTCTCGTGTCGGTCAGTTTGTAGTCTAGCAGTTGGTCCTCTCGTGTCGGTCAGTTTGTGGTCTAGCAGTTGATCCTCGTGTCGGTCAGTTTGTGGTCTAGCAGTTGGTCCTCTCGTGTCGGTCAGTTTGTGGTCTAGCAGTTGGTCCTCTCGTGTCGGTCAGTTTGTGATCTAGCAGTTGGTCCTCTCGTGTCGGTCAGTTTGTGGTCTAGCAGTTGGTCCTCTCGTGTCGGTCAGTTTGTGATCTAGCAGTTGGTCCTCTCGTGTCGGTCAGTTTGTGGTCTAGCAGTTGGTCCGTTCTTGTTGGTCATTTTGTGCTCAATCACTTAGGGCCAGTTTCATAGTCAGATTTAGATCACCTCAAGTGCCTCAGGGAGTGGAGGGGGGGAGATGAATAGGCTACATAAAAATAAAACTATAATACATAATTTAAATATTATCTTATAAGATATTGAATACATCTAACCTTGAGGTGATTAGCGGCACTATAGTGCTTCTTAAGCCTGACTCTATAAACTACGCGGCCACCCTCAGTTGACCAGGTGTGTGTGGTTTGTTCCAGGAAAGCTCTCTGTTGCAAAATGTCGGTGGAGTTCGACTTCTTCCTGGAAAGCAACAAAAAGTGAGTAGTACTACTTGAGACACTTTTTTTGTTTAAGTTGGTTCTTGTTCCTATACCTGACTATTCTTATAAATTGGCAGTTGGAGGGAGACCTTTCATTAAATACAAACATGTTTTATCACGGTCAAGATTGATAACATGCTATTATACTAATATTATTGATAATATACATCAACACTGACAGATGTGGATCACATGAATTGACGTATGAATACATGAAATCAGATCTACTGGCTTTTGTAACCATAAAAATAAAGTTTCTACCTATCTACATAGGACTGTTTTTCAATGTGCATTCAATAATAACTTCTGGAAGGGTTGGGGATACTGGATTCCCCGCCCCCCTCTTGTTTTTATTGGAGGGGTTGTGACTATAATATCTCACCCCTTCCCCTATATTTCCAATGTATACCTATATTCAAAACATAGGAAACTATTTAATGCATACTGCCACAGATTTATCTGATTTCCAAACCGTTCCTTCACTTCTGACAAGACGTGTATTAATCACAACTTGTGAATGTGAGGAATGCCAAGCCTCCACCGTGGTTCGGATCCCACGTTAAACTTTAGGTCCTCCATTTCATCTCACAATCACCCTACCATTACACATTAGCGTAAGTGCGTATAACCCGAACGGTTAGTAAGACGCCGTGATGATAATAATAATAATAACAGTAATAATAATAATAATAATATTCAATGCATTTATTGTAGACCTACTTAGTTTTTTTTTAAAGTAATTGAATGTTGGCTTGTTTTGTAACTTGTCCTCCATAATTTGTCACAAGGAACAGGGCCTGGCTGGCCTCAGGGTGTTTTCACCACTCTACCTTGATGTACCCAAAGTCGGATGCATTTTGAATTTTATATGAATATGATTACAAGGAGATCTAGGCTTGTTGTATGCTTTGGTAAGGGTGAATAGCTGAGTTGCCATGGAAAATAAACAATACCTAAACAAACTTACATTGCGATGGAAAAAACAAGGACTAGAACAACAAAATGAGATATCTTGGGTGTAGACATGTGATATAATTGTTTAATATTTGGATCTACATACATGTCTAATATATATTAATAAAATAGTGCATATGTGTCAATGTGTTTATTTACTGTAAACCTTCTGGTTCTAAACCTTCTAGAGATGCAACAACCTACACTCGCTAATGCGGTTACAATGGTTCTAAATTATACCTTACTCACCCCTGTTCAGTTAATGTAATCAAATGCTTACTGCTCTGTAAGACGCGGGGCAAAACCTCTGGTACAGTCCAATGTTCATAATAAGGTCCTTAATCTGACGGCTATAACAGTTGCAAGCTCTACTATAATGTCAAGTCATGTTCACTACATATACACTAACAATAATGGCATAGTTGCTATCAATGTTGACCGTAATAAAACATGTTTGTTTGAGGCGTAACTACGCGGTACCGGCATGCCCCTCGCGGGATGTGAGTTGTGAAGCCCTCAGTAGACCACCTCATTAATTTAATGACTCCCACAGAAGAGTCCGCCGCCGGCAGATGTTTGTCTATAGCTTCCTTGTAGCGAGACGTGTGGACGTGCTGTGACGGACCAATCACAGTTCCTCACGATACTATCATGGGACTGCAATGAGATGGAACCGCAACACTCCTTTCCCCTTCCCCTCTTCCAGGTATGGTTTAATATTGTTACCAACTACGCTGGTGGCTGAACGGGATAAGACGTTGGACTCGCGTGGTACTTGCCCGCCTTTTTTAACAGAAAGGTTGAGATACAAATTTCGGCCGGATGTATTGAGTTTTATTCCATAATGATAACTTGAATGGGGGTACATTTCATCTGAAATGTCTACCTCATCCCAACCTCATTTAGTATAACTATTGTGTTATCCCAGGCTGGTAGTAAGGCGCGGCCACAGACAAGGTTGAATGCGCTGTCAAATGGACCGGATAACTTGGCACGCAGTATCCGTAATGTCCGTAACACTATGTGCAAGCTGTATCAACTTGAACTGTCGCTACGGATACTACCGAGAATAAATGACCACTATTATCAATACAAGTACAGTAGCCCCATGGCTTCTTTGGTGCTGACTGACAGCTCACAGCTGACAACTGATGGCTTTGAAAAGTTACCAGACCAAATTATGTATCTCTACACCGAACCATATGATCTGCCAAAACATGTGTTTAGCAGATGTCACTTTTGACGGTCAAAACTTAGGTGTATACCCTAAATGTTGACTGCCAGAAGTCATCTGTGAGCTGTCAGTCAGCACCAAAGAAGCCACGGGGCTACTGTAACTTTCGGGAAACTTGGGAAAAGCTCGCTAGTAGCGCAGGTCAGCAACGCATTCCCAGTAGAGATACAAGTTGTCTCACGTTATTAAATTGAACAGGTCCTAGACATTTATTGGTCTTTCAATGGAAGAAAAACAAAATATCTTTAATTGTAAAACTAGGTTGAGTAAAATTGTTTTGATTAAATGTATTTGATAGATATAATAATTTTTAAAACACATTCCAGATTATTACAAAAGACACATTCAAAGCTTATGTTTGCGAACTAAAACCTTTATTTTATTTTGTTTGTTCCCGGCTGCACTTAAAGCCCGTACGAAAACAATGAGCGCGGAAATGTCATCTGTTTGTTGTTGCTACCTCACTCATCATATGTCGGTACAAGTTTCTCTCTCGAATCAATTACGGAAGCATCGTCCATGCAGCAACAACGGCTTATACCGGCTACAAAGTCTCCATGGTGCTAGTAACGCCTAAATACAAGTTTTGACCGTATTCGGCGGTGATAGCTCCAGTTTCTCCGGTCTGTTGTCGGTGTTGTGTGAAACAATTGGTCGCTCGTGTGTTTCCGTATCTATTCGGGCCGCATCGTGTTCCCGCAACAGGTGGCAAGCGGCCACAGGAGTGATTAGGGCGGGGAGGTGTGTGGGGGGTGCAGCTCTGCTCTACCTGGGGCAGACTGCTTGTTGTAGGTACTCGCGATAAAGGGTTTTGTTACTCTTAAAAAAAGTTTACTCCTTTATTGTTTTAAACTCACACTTATAGTTCACGTTTTTCACCCTGAAAGGTATCAAGCAGTTCCACCTTGACAGATTACATTGTGGCCCTATCTTATAAACTACACCAGT
This sequence comes from Timema poppense, assembly GCA_902141375.1. Taxonomy (NCBI): domain Eukaryota; kingdom Metazoa; phylum Arthropoda; class Insecta; order Phasmatodea; family Timematidae; genus Timema; species Timema poppense. Next base: position 18,698 of record CABFOV010006996.1, on the reverse strand, counting down.
GGTTCCCAAACTTGGTCGGCTCGCCAATCCCTTTCACAAACATCTGAGTAGCACGAAACCACTGATAAATATTGATATTCACACACATAATTTTACAACTAATTTTATTTTATTTATTTATTGCACTAAAAAGGTGTAATAATTTTAAATTAACCTACTATAGTTCCGGTCGGAACTTTGGGACAACCTCCCAAAAATAATCCAATAATATTGCAAATACGTAAGTACAAGTTTAAATAATTATACACTTATTTAAAAAATTAAAACTGAAATTAAATAAGCAAAGTAGTAACATTTTTCTATCTTTATTATTACATTTAACTTGTTTTTTTTTAAAGTGGTACTGGAAATGGCTGTTTTACATAAATGGAATACCTTCCTGTGGTCACAAAAGTCCGTGCCGATTTACGTTTCAAAATTGTTTACAAGTTTTAACAGCTACTCATTCACCTCTTCACGTGACTTAGTGAGAAGGACGCGCTTGCTTTGGATGGCACAGAGCTTTAAATTTAGGAACCACAGACGATAAATAAAGTCTCAAGTCACTTTCATAACTGATCCTGTTTTATTGTGGAAAGCGAAACAAATTATTTTTGGGGTAGTAGAAAAAGTAAGCGTAGGTTTCTGAAGAGACAATGGACAGAAAACTCATCAAATTTAGATGATAAAATCTTGTAAATGTGCCTCACAAAATTTCACAAACTAATTACACCAAAGTGGGACAAACAATATAGCAGTCTTCTTCTCCTTTCACGGTAGGAATTACTCTCTGAAAGGTCTTTTTTCCTACCAATATCCTACTATATAATATACTTCTGGTAGGGAAAAGGACCTTTCAGAAAACAATCCCTATGGTGAACGGACTTTAATTTTATAAGATACACCAGCTGGAACCAAACCAAGCTTCCTATACTTGTGGCCGGATCACTCTAACCCCTGCACCAACGGGTCTCTGTGATAGCGGAAAATGTAAATGATTATACATTTTTTCAAGTTGAATTTCAACTATATTATTATTATTAGCACCGCGTCTTACTACCCTTTCGGATTATACGCACTTACGATAATGTGTAATGGTAGGGTGATTGTTGAGATGAAATGAAGGACCTACAGTTTAACGTGGAATCCGAACCACGGTGGAGGCTTGGCATTCCTCACATTCCCAAGATGTCAGAGGTGAAGGAAGGGTTTGGTAATCAGATAAATCTTTGGCGGGACCGAGGGAATTTCAACTATAGACATTAAAACTACAATAGTTGTATATCAGCAAATTGCACTTAGTTTTATATGGATAATTTGTGTGGAAAGTGCTATAGTCTCAGCAAAAAATATTAAGTCATTAAATTAATAAAATACATCTTAACTATCGGTGAATATTTTGTAAAACACTACATTCCTATAAATTAATTAAAACCTATATTACTAATAATTTGGTTGTTTCCTGTTTGATTCTTCTAAAACTATTAAACATTGTTTCCTGTTTCATTCTTCTGAAAATTGTACACATTGTTTCATGTTTGATTCTTCTGAAACTATTACACATTGTTTCCTGTTTCATTCTTCTGAAAATATTACACATTGTTTCATGTTTGATTCTTCTGAAACTATTACACATTGTTTCCCGTTTGTTTCTTCTGAAACTATACAAATTATTTCCGGTTTGATTTTTATGAAACTATTACACATTTTTTCCTGTTTGATTCTTCTGAAACTATTACACATTGTTTACGGTTTGATTTTTCTGAAACTATTACACATTTTTTCCTGTTTGATTCTTCTGAAACTATTACACATTGTTTACGGTTTGATTTTTCTGAAACTATTACACACTGTTTACAGTTTGATTCTTCTGAAACTATTACACATTGTTTCCTGTTTGATTCTTCTGGAACTATTACACATGGTTTCCAGTTTGATTTTTCTGAAACTATTACACATGGTTTCCAGTTTGATTTTTCTGAAACTATTACACATTGTTTCCTGTTTGATTCTTCTGAAACTATTACACATTGTTTCCTGTTTGATTCTTTTGAAACTATTACACATTGTTTCCAGTTTGATTTTATTTTGAAACTATTACACACTGCTTCCTGTTTGATTTTTCTGAAACTATTACACACTGTTTCCTGTTTGATTCTTCTGAAACTATTACACATTGTTTCTTGTCTGATTCTTCTGAAACTATTACACATTGTTTCCTGTTTGATTCTTCTGAAACTACTACACATTGTTTCCTGTTTGATTCTTCTGAAACTATTACACATTGTTTCCTGTTTGATTCTTCTGAAACTATTACACATTGTTTCCTGTTTGATTTTTCTGAAACTATTACACACTGTTTCCTGTTTGATTCTTCTGAAACTATTACACACTGTTTCCTGTTTGATTCTTCTGAAACTATTACACATGGTTTCCAGTTTGATTTTTCTGAAACTATTACACACTGTTTCCTGTTTGATTTTTCTGAAACTATTACACACTGTTTCCTGTTTGATTCTTCTGAAACTATAACACATTGTTTCCTGTTTGATTCTTCTGGAACTATTAAACTTTGTTTCCTAGAAACAAATTACGTCTGAATTATTTTTCCTATTTAGTTACAATCAATCCGTTTCGGTGAACATGTGGACTACATTTCAGGCTAGTTCGGTTTGTCGGGGCTGGAAAGATCGGGGTCTGAGTTTCGGTTGGGGGTTCGGGTGGTATTATTTTCCCCTAAATTGTTTTTGACTTTGGCCTCCATCTAAATGTGGGTACATTTTTACTTATTATATTTGCCCCATTCCTACCCGATTATTGTATTTACATTCAGAACCCCCGACGTGGTGCAAAAAACAACGTTGTAGGGTTTTAGGTGGGAAGGGCCTTTTAGAAAGTACAAACATGTTTTGTTGTGGTTAACTTTGAATATTTATCACAGGTGACAGCTGCAGATCACATCATTAACCTGGACGTATGAATACATTAATGTATATCTAGTAAGTGTATAACCCGAACGGTTAGTAAGACATGGTGCTAAATAAATAAAAATATATTTAGTAACTTTAATTAAATGTTAGATACGTTTTTTCTATGAAAATTGGATTGTTCTTACTGTCCCAATTTTTATGGAAAAAAAAGGCTAAACTTTAATCTAGATATTTTTCTTTTTCAAACTTTTTTTTAGATCCTAGTGATGCCCCTGGGTGAGGCCTCTCCGCGAATTATTGTTTAGTCTTCCCTTCCCCCCTCCCAACAACGGGGTTTCATATTTCTCCCACCTGTCCCACTAAGGTGTGCCTGTTTATTAGTCGTCTGAACTACCTCCTCTGTTATCTTCTCCTGCTCAGGGCCATCTCTGTAACTCGCACCGAGGGTCTCCTCTTCCCTTGCGATGATGCTGTGTGGGCCTGTCTGTCCCTCCGCGACTTTTCTGCTACTTTCTGATAACGTACCATAGAGCATCAACTCACGGAACACCAAGCAAGGAGCTAACATTCTCAAGGCACCATTAGTTTGTTAACGAGAGATTTTATTATTAAAAAAAATATTTTAATATTAATTTTACTAGTTTTTTTCCCTCGCTTCTTTTTGACCAACCTTCTGAAAAATTCAAGATGGTGGATCCAACCCATCGAACTTAACGTACAAATTGATTTTTTTCCCCCGCACATCCCAATAACTTGACAGAGCCATGAACCTCCCATTATGATAAATATCTCTAGGAACCTCCAAAATGTCCCATAATGTTTCCCTATCCCTCTTTCTCCTCCCCCTCACCTCCACACCTCCTCTATAATTCCCTCGCGAGTGCATTGTGGGGAATATGGCTACTGGGCTCCATGGCAGATTATCTCGAGAGTTCAAAGTCAGGATCCGTCGAGATGACAAATCCCTTGCATGCACATTGAGACACGATCCCTGACTCGAGACATTTCCATGGAGGTGACACACAGACACAGATTCCTTCCTCCATGGATTAGTGTAGCGACACGTCCCCCTTGAGTTCCTTCACAGCCGCCATTGGCCGATATCAGGCTGCTGGTAGGACTAGGGAGCGTTCACAATACAAACATCCATGATAACTATAGCTATGTTTAACGTGTACTTTCCAAACGCGAGGCTATATCAGTACGTCACAAGTTAAACTAAACTAGAACCTTAATGAAACAAATAGCCGAAACTATTGTTAATGCATTTTAGTGGGGATAGTCCCTCATAGATATCATATTCTGAAAATTGNCTGACGACTTCCACGTCTATCTCAGACTCTGCCTTAAACTATGAGTGAAGAATGACCATGGGCACGGGACGAATCCTGGATAGCTCAGTGGTAAGAGCAGTGGCGTACTAAGCCGAAGGTCCCGGGTTCGATTCCCGTGTCCAGGTGTCATTTTTCAATTTTCAGAATATGATATCTATGAGGGACTATCCCCACTAAAATGCATTAACAATAGTTTCGGCTATTTGTTTCATTAATATATATGCAAACCCTGTACAATTATATATAATTGTCGAATGGCTGCAAAAATGCCAACTACTGAGTCGCTAATGGCTGCGTTGTCTGATGGCTGTGATCTTAGATAATCACATGTTTATAGGCTGATGACTTCCACGTCCATCTTAGACTCTGCCTTAAACTATGAGTGAAGAATTACCATGGGCACGGGACGAATCCTGGATAGCTCAGTGGTGAGAGCGTTGGCGTACTAAGTCGAAGGTCCCGGGTTCAGTTCCCGTATCCAGGTGTCATTTTTCAATTTTCAGAATATAAACTAGAACCGTTAGAAACCAGCGCACACCCACCTCTGGAAACTGTAATGTCCGTTTGTCGCACACAAATAATGCAGTGATTTAGGTACGCCCTGTGGTCGAACCAGGAGCCTTGAGGCTCACATAATCTACACGACGTGTGCTACATTTTATATAATACACAACGCTGTTGTATCTATTATTGGATAATAATAATACTTACTTAACCCCGCGTCTTACTACCCGTTCGGGTTATACGCTTAAGTACTAATTACGCTAATGGGTTAGGAATTGGGAGGTTGAACATAGAGAAGTGAACCCGCATTTGCGTGGAGGGAGAGTGGAAAACGATTTAGGAACTCCACCACCGCCAGTTCACCTGAGCGAGATTCGAACCTTGATCTCCCCGTCCTCGGCAGTCTAGCTCAACACGAAACTAGCGCGCTAGCCAACTACACCAGCGAGGCGGATATCTGATTGGAGAAACCAACTTTTTATAAAATCCTGAATTTCCACTTAGTCCATAAATTACCAAGTGGTCGTCACGTGTTGTTATTATTATTAGAAGCATGTTTTATAATAATATAAATAATATTAGAAAGTTTGTTATTTGGGGGAAGTTAAGGAGATTTCTGTTTCTTACGCTTAACCACATTTATAAAACCAGAAGTATTTTTGTGAGCTATTGATAAAATAGCAACAATCTAGTTTTAGTACCGTAAAGGATCATGTGCACAGGAGGAGGGTGAATTTCAAAGTAATTTACAAATATTCCCTTGAAAGCGAGTTAATTTTGACCCTTAATGGTTTGTATCTTTCCTCGCCAGATCTTAATAATGCAACCCTCACCTAAGACGTGTTCACCCCGTGAGTTGCTCACCTCATGGGTTGGTCACCCCCCGAGTTGGTCATTCCGTGAGCTAGTCCTCCAGTGAGTTGGTCACCCTGAAACTGTTGACGAATGGCTCAGGGCATTATCCCCTTGTCGAATGTTCACCTCCTTGTCACCACCACGAAAGGAACTAACTGCCCGCCTCTGAGGAAATGGATCTAACAACAGAAACACATCGAGCGTTTCTAACTTGGTGGTTTCTTTCTGTTGTCGCGAGAAAGCACCACTTTCGAAATGAAACAAAACATTGTTCATTATTTGTGACTACGTTCCTATCGGGTTGCCACTCCTGACAGCTGGAGAATTTTCCTCCTTTCTTTCAGTCTTAGATTGGTCGTATACTCACTGATCTTAGGACACAAGAGATGAGTAAGTAATGCGTTTGCCTACGGAATCCCGGGCTCGATTCTAAGCTCGAGCAAAATATTTGTTGTTTGGTGAGATTGGGGCGTCCTCTTTCACATAGGCACTGTGTCTGCACTAGAGTTAGGTTAGTTTGTAAGTCGTAAGTTGGTTCAGAAAGTGCAGGTTAAATATATTTAGGACCTCCTATTGGAGTGCTGAGACGTTGCAGGCCTCCAGAAATACAGAACAGTCATTTGTTGATAAATATGGAGGTGAAAGATATCAACATGGCTCTATAAAAATACGGACCATACATTTTGAGTTTTGTAATTAAAAAAATATCATGAAATGGTGAAATTATCTCTTTTTTGAGAACGTTTAAACCGAAATGTGTCAGTTGTGAGATCAGAGTAAATATTTGGAAACTTAGATCCACCAACCACCTTCCTCAGACAAATAAAGTTGATAACAGAGTTACAACAGAACATTCTGAAATAGTTTGATGGTCAGGAAGATAGAAGTCAGATGATATGTACCTGAATTTGCGGGAAGTGAAAGGGAGACCAGTTGGGAAATAAACATATACACACCCATCCAGGATCTGAACCTCGGATCTTTCCATCACAGGCAAAACAGACGAGACTGACACGTTAATCTGTTTATCAATGGGTGTGTGTATGGTTTTTAATCTCAAGCAACAATAGTACCTTCTCTCTCGTAGACATTCAGCGACGGGAAACCACATCACTTTCAGTACTTCCCTAACACGTTCTTTCTCCCAGATGGTGCGGGCGGGTGCACTTGTTAAGAGTTACATCAGGACTAATTAGCTATGTTCGATCTTGGGTCATTCTTTTCGAAGATTGGTTCTTTACCCTCGATTATTATTATTATTATTATTATTATTATTATTATTATTATCAGTACAGCGTCTTACTACCCGCTCGGGTTATACGCAGTTACGCTAGTATGTAATGGTAGGGTGATTGTGAGATAAAATGGAGGAACTACAGTTTAACGTGGGATCCGAACCACGTTGGAGGCCTGTAATTCCATACACTCACAAGTTGTGATTAAAACACGTCTTTTCGGAGATGAAGGAATGGTTTGGCAATCAGATAAATCTGTACCGGGACCGAGGATTGAACCCGGGACCCCCAGCACAGAAGTCTGACACCTTACCTCTAGACCGCCAGGTTTATATTGATTCAAAGTCCTAGATTTGATTCACGAATCAATTCTTTCTCTAGCTATTTCAAAAATATCGAATCGAAGGATCGAAAGAAAACATACCACAAAATAGTTATTTTTCTTTAGTTAAATTCAAGTATAGTGATGTGAATAATATACTCTCGAATTAGTTTCGAATTGAAGAAGTGGACTTCGGGCAATATAACTTTTGGGTTTTAGACGGAGCTAACCTTGGTTGTCGCCTAGGGTGCAAAGGTTCTAGGAGGCATTACAACACCTAATTTGTTTTTAGTGTTTAAAGAAATAAATATTCAAACTAGATAAGCTAATAACTATTTATGAATAAAGAGGTTGATCTAACTTTCATGGTTTTATGACATTCAAATTTTTTTGTTGGTGAATCACTTAGATATTTGATTAGAAGCTACCGAAAATATTAAGCGAAAAGGAAGAGAAGAGAGGATAATATTTTTGCACACAAAGATTAAGGGGGAAAAGGTATGGTCACCTATTTTTATTAATTTTTATGTTTTTCTTTTTATTTCTGGTACTTTGCACCCTTCTGTTATTATTTTTATTATTATTACTATTATTACTGTCATGCAAGGGGTGCGGCTTATTTTTTTAAAAGCCTATTCAGAATCCAACTGGGGGCAAATTATAAGCCTCTCCTTGGGGGGCATGAACCCCTCGTCCACACACCTTAAGTAGATTTCTTCGTGTAATATTGTAGGATGTAGGTTAGTGAAGTTGAATAAAGCAACCTTTGTCTATTTGAATCGTTGGATCGGTCTTGGGAAGATCGATTCAATGCTCTCGATCTTTTGCCTGAATCAATACTCTCTTGATCTAGAATCTAGATCGATCCAGAGAATTGATTCAAAGACAATGAATCGAACATCCCTAGGACTAATTCTCGGGATTTAGAGACTCGCCATTATTAGGTATAACCAGCAAATATCCAACTGTCAAGTTTTTTTTGTCAAATCGCTCCTAGCGACGGGTGGATGAACTATATTCATTTCTTGACACAACCAGTGTTGGCTCGAAGCTGAACTCAGATAATGTGGATTTTGGACAGTGGTTTGACCACTCGCCCAACAGGAAGCTTTGAGGAACAGAGAGTTTCAATAATAATTACTGGTTTATATCTGCCAGCATCGCCCAAAACACTCCACCCCGGGGAACAACCGCACAAGTCATCTTTTCCCACTGGTCGAGAGGTTTATAGCAGAGCCAAGGACAGTTCTGATGTTTTTGTGTCGATCTACGACTCAAATCTTTCTTTAGAGACCTCAAGTACTTGTCTGTGACATCGGTAACCTTGTCTTGAGATCGTCCGAACATTCACAGACTAGCGCACATTATGTTTGTGTTTGTAACAAACTGCTACTTATCTTTTCCGCCGTTGCGAGTGTATTTTATTCTTTGAAACCCACTCGTCATATAATGGCTAGGAAATAAAAAGCGGGAGTCCTATCTTGTAAAGGAAGCACGTAATAACCTGACTTGTTAATGTTGTCTTGCCTGAAGGAGGTTGAAATCCTGCCGTGGTTTTTTGTGGGTGGGGGGACGGAGGGGGGGCTATGTAAAGTGTCCATTGGTGCTCCCGAGGTGGGCAGGGGGGAACAGGACGTATCAAAATAATTGTAACATCTGAAGTACAGCTATAGCTATAGAGCATTGGGGCTGTAATATTGTATAGACTGCGTATTAAAACCAGGCCTAAGACTTTATTTTCAAAATATATTCTACTACTAAAGATTATAAGGACCGCTTGGATTCATAACTGTAGTATAGAAAAGTACAACCATTCATATTCTAACACCCCCGAAGTATGTTTCTGGCTACGCCACTGAAGGAGTTGGGGAATGTATTAGTCAAGCACTTGTTTGGATTAAAACCTTGACTTTCACCATCACCGAGCCTGGCACCTAATACTGCATGTCCAGCAGTGGGGGTGCCTTAGATGAAATTTTAAATACATTTATATTATGACAGTTTCACGTTACTAGATCTACATCCATGTATTCATACGTCAAGTGATGTTATTTGCAGATGTCACTTTTTATAGATATTATCATATAAAATGACAATAATAATATATTAATATGTTATCAATGTTGACCGTGCTAAAGATATATGTATTATCAGAAAAGCTCTTCCTATGAAAATTGGACTGTATCTGTGAAAACGCATGAACTAGCTTATGAACGAACACATGTAATTGAAATGAGTTCAGTTTTATTTGATTTGATCTTCAAACTCTTTTGTCGGAAACAATGTTTATTGAAACCAGACCGGTTGGTATGAACAAGTCGCTATATCATCTCACTAAATTGGTAGAGAGTTTCTTTGTATTGATCCGACACGGCGACAGAAACACGCGCGAGTCTTGTTATTCTAACCTTAGTACGTGGTTCGATCACTGAAAACAGGGCGCGATACCACGCTCTAATTGCTATCGGACCTCGCGGAGGAAGATGTGAGTCAGCGGTCTCCGTTTCTATAAGGGAGAAAAAACATGATCTATTTTCTTTAAATTCCTTCCTCTGTATTTCTTGTGACGAGGACAGTGCTAAAGCGTACAAACCACCAGAACAATACAACAGAACAAACGGAACAGCGCAATTATAGTATTGTGTCATTAGGAACAACATATTAATCACTCATCAGTATTTACACTTAAATTTAGAGCTAGAATCAACATAACTATTTCTTCTATCGGTGTCACTCTATCGCATCTAGTCCAGGGTGTCACTCTATCGCATCTAGTCCACGGTGTCACTCTATCGCATCTAGTCCAGGGTGTCACTCTATCGCATCTAGTCTAGGGTGTCACTTTCGCAATAGACTGGATGGTCGATGTCAGGGTTATCAGGATTCGACTCCCGGTCGGGTTTACTGAGTGTGTTGTTTCCTTAATGGTTTTTCACTAATCCGCCATGCAAATGCAGGTACACTTCCTATAAATTCACCCTTCCTCGTATTCGCCCCATAATAATTAGAAGTATGTATGCGTATATTATAGGCCGACCATCCGTCCCAGATTTTCTGGGACAGTCCCGGATTTTAGCACATTGTCTCGCATTTGTAAATGTGCCGGAAAACATTCCGGATTTTGAAAATCGTCCTGTTTTGAATGTACAAGATTTGATTTTATTAGATTGTTTTGTCAATGTATGTCGGGTCTATCGCGCATTTTGATATACCTAAGGAGACCTAAGGAGTCAGGATACCATAGAAATAAATGGTGCGGAACTCCTCACGGACTTTCTCACTCCATTGTTTAAAATTGTCTCAAAGCTCGTAATATATGTAAAATGAAATAATACACACTAGCAAACCCAAGCAAAAATTGCGTTATACTTACGCAAAACATTTTTTGATTTTTTGACTTGATTTCAAATTCAATTTTAGAAATCTTGAAAAAGAATGACTTGGCAAATAAAATTATAAGATATTTTGCGGATAACACAATTTCCAATTTTGGTGGCCTGAAACGCAGAGAAAATAATAAAAAAGTATTTTCGCGCTTAAATTAATTAAATCGACCCATAGTTGGAGTATTTGTGCTCCACACATCGTTCACAATGCAATTGAAACTGCTGTTAACTTACTTCCCGTTGAAATATATTTCATCATTAACAAACTTTACAGACATTTTAATATTTTCACTGTTCGAGTCGAGTCGCTTGAAAAGTTTTGTGATGATGCTGAAGTCGAGTATCGTAAAATAATCGGAGAGTGCAAAACTAGATGGTTAGCGCTAATGCCTGCAATTGAAAGAGTTTTGCAATTATTTGTTCCGTTGAAGTTAGATTTTCTTTCATGCGAAAAATGTCCGACAAGTTGGGAATTTCTTTTCAACGACGAGAAATCAGAGTTTAGCTTATATTTTCTACAAAACAAGGCTTCAGTTTTTCCCAGTGCCGTGAAAAGAATCGAAGGAGAGAAAAAAACAGTTGTGGAAATTTCTGACGAATTTGACAACTTTAGTGTGAGATATGTAGAAGGACTGTGGGAAAAACAGTCTGATGAAACTAAACATTTTAAATGTCTCGGTTTGAAAAGTAAATTTTGGTGGAAAGACGTTGGAAAAACAATGAAACATGTGATGAAATATTTCAATACAAATGAGTTATCAGTGGAAAATGATCTGTCCGGTAAGACTTCGTATCTCTAGTCCTATGTCACTGATGACAAACTTTTAGAATGGAACAAAATAAACACTTACATTGACAAGTGGATTAAAATTTAAACATTTTTCAAGCTCAACATTCCTTTTGGAACATTAAAGAAAATTGTTGAACTAGGTGTGTACCTTCCAGGGACAAATGTAGCCACAGAAAGAATTATTTCCTTAATTAATAATTTGTGGAGCACAGAAACAACTAAACTGAGCGTCGAAACATTAAAAGCAATGATTATAACAATGTATAATTTAGTGTGCTCTTGTGAAGATTTCAAAAACAAATTTGAAAGCCATGAGGATTTAAAAAAATTCATTCAGCAGAAAATTATAATTAAAATATAGTGTTTTTATATCAATGTACCAATATGATTTTTAGAACTAATTTTGGAAGCTCTTTCCTGGTTATTTGATTACTTACCGTGAATATTTACTGTGATAATTTTTATGCACAATAAAAGCCTGTTTAAATGATTTTACTGTTAATAATTAGGCCTATATTTTATAAGTTTTGTCCCGGACAGGCAAGAATAGGAAATGATCATCCTAGTATAGTACGAACGGCTAGTAAGACAAATCAACATTTACCATCTTAATATGAAGTTTAAATGAAGTCCATAAAACAGTTTCGACTGTAGCCCTGTTACAGACAGACAGGCAGTCTATTAACGTGATACACTTTGTTAGTTCGTGGTGGGATGTTATCTTTTATTAATGAGTTACTTATAATATAAATTTAATATTCGGTAAGTCGGTGTATGTATGTATATATATATATAGCTTGACACTGCCAATAGTTGGATGAATTGTCTCACCCAATAATGTAGCTTGGTGATCTCAGGCTCCAGTAACAATAGTATATTCTAGGTTTTATACCTTAAATGTTCTTCTTGAAACTACCTCCTGCCCTTCCATAAAAGTTAGCCCTCACTTTTAAAGAAGTTTTTGCTGCCAAAATGATATTTAACTATAGAAAGTTAATATATTTAAGATGGCGCAAATGGAGTCCATATATATATATATATTAAGAACTCAATATTTTAAACTAATATAAAACCTAAATTATACCTGTTATTATATGTTATCATTTCATTTCAAGGAATATTTCTGTAATAATTCGTATTATTTTATTTTGTATTTTGTCATCACATGTCAAGTGAGTTTAAACATATTTCAAGTGTATTTCACAATATTTATATTAATTTTATATCACAGGAGGTGTGCCTTATTCGGTAGGGTTTTAATAATTACAATCACTATATAAATTTCATGGTGTCATTGGTTTATTTATCATATTAATGTACATGGTAATTTTAACATTGTATCACCCACCTCGGTGGCGTAGTTGGCTAACGCGCTAGTCGTGTTGAGCTCGACTGCTGAGGGCGGTTAGATCGAGTTTCGAATCTAGGTCGGGTGAACAGGAGGGTTTTTTCCTAAATGGTTTTCCACTCTCCCTCCACGCAAATGCGGGTTCACTTTCCTCTAACTCAACCTTCCCAATTCCTAATCCATTAGCGTAATTAGTACTTAAAGCGTATAACCTGAACGGGTAGTAAGACGTAGTGCTAAAATAATAATAACAACATTGTATCTCAGGTATAAATATGCTCTGTTGGTTGGATGTCTAAGCCAGGAATAATAATCTGCTCCAGGGGTGTAAGTGTTATACGATTAAAAAAACAACTTTAGGCAAAGTCCAGAGGTCCTGAGCGAAGGGATTATCATCTTACCGCTGAGCAGTTTCTGGGGATTTACTTATTTAATAAAAAAATCTACCTACCTCAGAAAATAAAAGGGGTTGGTAGTTGGCGCCCAATACTAGGTTATACCAATTAAATAAAATTCATTTACCCATACCTAATCTTGATATATATCACAATTAATCAATAAATAAATATAAATCTATTTGTTCTCAACAATAATTTTTTATTTAACCACATTGGTAAATCGTCAAGATAAATCTTAATCTGAGTCGGAAATGTTCATGATTCCAACCCTTTGTCTAACTTATATAAGAAAGTAAAAATATGTGACATTAAACAATTACTGTTTGAGGAAGGCGACCTACGTTTCTTATTTTTTGTCTTGTGACACTTGCGTTAAACGTTGTTGATAATGAACTAATTATATCGTTTCGTGTAATTGTTTAAACTATAAAAGGTAATATTTTTACTTGTTGAACTCAATAAAGACGTGTTGATAACTTTATGTTGAAAGGAATCCCAATTCAAAATAATAAATCACTTGTTTGGGACTTGAAGACGGCTGTAACGCGTCTTGGTGGCTTAGCAGCGTTTCGAGCTGTATCTGTACACATGACAGTATTACCAATATCAAACAAGAGAAGTGCTACGGCCGCAAGGTTGGTGTACTTGTTCCACTCAGCTATGACGGGAAAGACTGGGGTTCAATCCCGACAATGTGCACAGGGAGCGGTAGTTTTTACCATCAGTAGTTTTCCTCCACTCTAGAGGAAATCTGGTTTGTTTTCCTTAATCCTTTCCTCTTAGATAAGAGTGCTAGAGCGTTGCATATACTGTCGTTAGACCGTAATACAAATAATACAACTCCAGTGATACCAACGTCATACTAATAATTGAAGTAAACATACCCCTCTTGATTGTTCGGGTGGATGCAAGAACACGTGAGCACAACTCGTTAATCCGTGTTCCCCCTGAAACGAGCTGCATGATGGTTCTCTTTTATCCAGCCCATTTCCGGCAGCGACAGTCGAGATGATAATTAACCTATTGACTTTGTATATCTATAGGGAGGGGGTTGCGTGTCACATACAAAGCAAAACAAGGGGAAGCACATGAGAACTCTGACTAAATCACATGCAAGCACGCACCACTCACGTTCTTTCTTCCAGACAACAAAACAACAGGAGGAGAGAGAAGCAAATGGAAAGGACAGCTCTGGAAAGTACAGTGTATACATTTAGTCAGTGGAGCACGAAGATAACTAAGGGCAGCGAAACAACCACCTCATTTCTGTATAACTGGCAAGGGTCGTTTCTTAAACTACCGTTGTAATTACTGTACACTTGAGGATATAGCCCTTGAGAGGGCCGCCTACTAAAGCGCCGAGACAGAAATGCCCCGTTATCTAACAAGTGGTTTGTTATTTCAAAAACTGTATGAAATCTTTAAATCTCATTTTAAAGGACGTTTTACTCGAAATGCCACAGCTGTAAATCACAATAAATGTTTGGGAACATTGATCCAGTTTTTCTCAGACAAATAAAGTTATTTGTAACGAGGTTTTAGCAGAACATTCTGAGATATTGTTTCAGTAGTCTGGAAGCTTCAGAACTGACATTACCATGAAATACAGCAATGTGAGGTTCACAACAGAACTGAGATTACCATTAAATACAGCAATGTGAGAGTATTTCTCTTCAAGTAATTGGGGATGTTAATATTCACGATAAACATTTGAAAGAAATGTACATATAATTAAAATTCAAGCTTTATCCCACCTCAACACACTCTAAGTTTCTCACATACTCCAAATTGGACGGGACAGCAGCGCTCCTGGTGGTCTGCAGCGGAACATAGAAGGTGTATTATACACGGCTGTCGCACCATGTCAAGCGTTGACTGGTCCATTCGAGTCTCTTATGCCCGCAGGTGGACCTAATTAAACTAGCCACAGGGAAAATGAAAGAATGGCCTGTCCTCTTTTTTGTTGTTCTTTTTACCTCTCAAACTGAAGTTTGAAATGTAACTGTGGACTGATTCGTTTGAAAATACAATCAACTACATCAATTATTTTTTTTAAATCGAGGAAAAGCAACTTCTTTGTAATCTTAAAGTGTTTTTCCAATTATACGCCGGTGAATGCTTTGATGAAAATTTAAGTCTTAAATCTATTTTTTTTTAATATCACATTCCAAACAAGGGATTTTAATGATTTGAATTGAGGAAAAAGAAATTGTATCCATAGAAATTGCAACCGCATTTACGGGACAGAGAAAGGTGACAGACAGGATGGTACCAGGGTCCTCTGGACCTGCAGTCAGCCGGATGCTCCTATAACGTGTAGGTCGGCGATTATGGTAGTCCACTTCAATTAGAGCCGTTCATTGAATTCATCCGCAGCAGAGGGGGAGTCTAATTGACTGATTCGACAGTGTTGCCACCTTGTGCATTTCCTCCCATGTCTGGCAGACAGATCATCATCCTGTTCGTGTTTTTGAACGTTTTCAAAAGAATCGACTTGGAGATAACATTCTCAAATTGTGATTAAACTGAGCGCTTTTGACACAGACGAAAATCAAGTTATTTGTAAAGAAAATACACATCAAATCTTTTTTGGTAACTGATAGATTCGATTTTTATTTTAAAAAATTAGCAAGATCTTAAAACATCTATCCAACATTTGGGGAATTTGAATTTTGGAGGGTACTAAATATCAGTATTTGATCAAATTTGAAACTAAATGTCGATCACTGATAACGATACCATGTTACGATATCTTTGAGACTTGTCTGTATCCTCTGAATATCCTTTTATAACCGCGGAGGATGCTAATGAAGGAAAAGGGGGTGCAAACAAGAGATATACACCATTTTTACACTTAAACAAAAGGCATCTTTGTCCGAAATAAATACAACATTGCCCCAGTGGTAAGTTTAGTCTAGTTTATACAGTTGGTAATATCAACAGTTGTTGAATATCTGTCATGAGGCGAGTTTTCGCGATTGACTTGGTTACGTCCCGGTATCGAGTGTTATCGACCAAGTGGTTCTGACCAAGGTGGAGTGCGAAAACGGTTTGAGATGTTTTTCTTAAACAAAAATGGCGGTTGGGGTGGAGTAGACCTAACAGCTGGTAGGGGAATTTGTGTAAACCTATTACATGTACTGCAAATCGACGGGAAATAAGCTATTTAATTTTATTATTTGTTAGATTGATGCCTATTTTGACTAGTCTTAATATTTACTCAACATATCAGGCTAAACGTATTTTCCTACAAATAAACTTAAGAAATTAAAGTACATATGTAATATTAAAAAGACCAAGATCATGTAGTGCTCTCTCTATTTTATCCATAACTAAACAGTTTGTATTTACCTAGTTACTGTCACGTATCTCTAGCTAGTAATTGCTGTTCATTATAATTTACAAAAACTTAAAATCCACTGACTACTAAGCTACACTCGTATACATCTAATATAAGAAGTGATGCCGTTTTGAAATGGCGCACATATTCTCGGCTCTTTGGTCGTAACCACACTGTTGAGTCTGGTCAAGAAAAGCGTCTACAAACTAAGCTCTGGTATCGTCTCGGTCATAAACATGTCATTAACATCGATATCAGGTCAACCACGAACATGCCTATAGATATAAAGGTTGGTATTTTATTTAACTTTTTAAATGAAGAGAAAAATCCACAATGCCCCATGTCAGATATTCAACAACTGTTGATATACCCAAGTGTAGGATATTAAACAAAACCTATCTACCAGAGAAATATTATATTTATCTAGGAAAAAACCTTTTGTTTTGAAAATTGTAAAAATACAGCCCTGGCCCCTGAGATCGTTATCCCTTCTAATCCACTTTAATAGGAGATGGCAAGGAATTATTCTTGAAGTTGTTGGTTTCTTACATTGGGGTCTAAATTGCGATGTATTAAAACAAATTCAAATACATGCACACATTCATACCTAGTCACGTCATTCCCTTATGAGGTAGGCAATAAACTGTAAATATAGCTCAAAAAACAACTCTGTACTGATCCATCCTCACCAACTTCTCCACAATTCCCTATCCTTGCGTACATTCCAATCATCCACTAGAGCAGGAATTGGAGGGATACATATCTCATTAATACTGAACTACTTTGAACCTAGCGTTGGAGGACAGATCAACGAACAAATCCTATCTCAGAGCTACTTTACGTTTACCTTTACAACAACCCCCACCTCGGCGGAACGTCTGAAAGCCGTGGTCTACAAATATTAGGACGAGAGAAAAGTTCGTTTCTGGGCTTATTCATTTGATTCTTCTCAAAGTTTTCATTTCGTGCCTTTTCTTTGTTTACATTATTTCGTATGTTTACCCCGCACGAGTTTACATTGCCCCCTCCCACTTCCCTAGAGTCGTTTAAGAGGCTGAAGGGGTGTTTAAACAACGCTTCTCTTTTAATGGAATGTAAATATTTGTGTGTTCACAATTGCAGCGTTGAATTCAGGACCATTCCCACAAACTGAATCAGCAGGATTCTGGTAGGAGGGAGTTCTACAAATTAGAACATTGATACCATCTCTCAGAAGTGACAACTGCTGATCACATTTCACTTGACGTATATTTAAAGGCTTTCCTATGAAAATAGGGCTGTATTTTCCATGCTTACCACCTATCCTAGGTACATTAATAGCAATGAGGAGGGAGACAATTTAAAGAAACTGTGCCAGCAATTTCCTGGAGGTAGGGGGACGACGATGACACAGGACACACTTAACTCAAACTCAATCTCAATCTCCCCGAGTCACCGCACGAGGCATGACGTCTTTGTCTGCGTGAACACTGGTGCGGGGTTTTGACTATTCAAGTATTTTCGAAGTCCACTAATAATAATAATAATAATAATCCCTCGAGCAAAGAACAAGGTAGGACCGAGCATTGTCACACAAAGGACCGATTGTGGTGGACTCCAGGAGCTAATTATCCGGCCGCGTGTGTGATGACACTGCGCTTTACAAACAATACCTCCGATTCAACTCAAGTGTTTGTTTTGCATTAGCATGGATCAATAGTTTAGAAATTATTTCTGGTCTGAAAGGCATAAACCTAACTCACAGTCTAATTTTATTAGGAAGGGTCTTTATCTGACAGATACAACAGTTTCTAGATCTACTATAATGTATTTATACGTCAAGTTATGCTATATGCAACTTTTAGGGCTGCCAACTATTTCTGATAGAATTCCGGGACAGCCAATACTTAACTCTGATGTTTTCGATTAAAGGGGCATCCTTTTTTTATCCTCATAATATGATATTTATATTTTAAATGTATTGATAAGTAAACACACACTCAGATGACATGTGTTTTGAATCTAATCGAATCAAAAACTATTACGTTGGGAAAGGCACTACCTAGGCTATAATTACGTCGTGTTTATTTAAACTTAAGGCTACTGTTAGAAGTACAGTGTGTATTATTAGCTTAGAGCGGCGTGGCAATATATTTCTTGATTCTTTTTTTATACATTTTGTGACCCGGGCAGAGTTCACCTGGGGAACAAGACAATGTTTATTATTATTATTATTATTATTATTAGCACCGCGTCTTACTACCCGTTCGGGTTATACGCACTTACGCTAATGTGCAA
>CABFOV010006995.1:0-31151 GCA_902141375.1 Timema poppense | reverse complement strand
GATTCGAATGAGGTCATCTCCTTTCAGCAGACGTTAGCACTGAGCCAAAACATAGGCACTTCAACTGAGCTCATTTCATGCAGTTAGGACCTTTTTTTCCTTTTAACATTTATAACAGTTAAACATTTGCTCATCTTATATTCACATGCAATGTTGTGTGTTTCTTTCTTAGTCGTGGCTAAGGAAAACATTAAATAATCCAATGCAATAATATTGCATGGCCTTGACTTATTTACGCGCATACGAGTTTATGAGTAACATTCTCGTTAGTAAATCACTTGGGATACGACCATGGTCACCCTATAGTCCAGTTGTATCTCGGAAAATGTCAAATAGGGGAGAATTTAACTTTGGATTTTAGAATCTAATTTGTGGTCAACTTTAAATCACTTGTGCTCATACCAAGAGAATACAGATATCCTTGATCCTACCGGAAGTTTAGCCGCGTGAAACTTTCAATAGATTATAATCGCCAATGAAAGGAAGGCTGAGGTTCGAATCTCATGCAGGTTCACTGAGGAACGTTCTCAATATAAACAGTAACTTCCAATGAAAACCCTATTTTACTAGTGAATATCCAGCTTTTCTGCTGTACGCGCAGTGGCTCATCTGTGCAGCCATTGTTTGTTTACATCACCGTTGAAACTCTGACTTGTGTATTATTGTATATCGGTGAATAAAATATTTACATGTGGTTTAAAAATAAAATAACTCAATTCTTACAAAACACGGGAGAAATGCTTAAAATTAGATAGTAAAATCGGGTTTTTGTTTGCTCTTACTATTCTCTTTATCATCCTGAACCCCTACCCTTAAAAAGGAGTGTTATTGTTTTCAAAATATGTTCAGCCATTTTCTTGTAATTTCAATTACTGTAAATGAGCTTATCAAATTGTATATAAGATATACTTATATCTACACATACATTATCATATATATAATAACTGTTAGAATTACAAATAGGTTATGCATTCTATTACAAAAAGCTGTGATCAAAATTACAAAGATTGATCTAAAGTTGAATTCTGAAAACTACTCCGGGCTTTGACATTTTTTCATAGTTAATAATATCTTTGTATTCTTTCAATTTTCCTGACCGATCATTCTACTTATTTCCTTTGCTAATAGCCTGGATGGGTAGTAAGATGAAATGCGCACAAAAAAAAGGTGAAAGTTTACCAACAAAAATAAACTCTTTTGGTCACTCGTTATAAGGCGTTAGTTTCGCAATGGACTGGATGGTTGGTGACAGGGCGGTTGAGGTTCGAATCTCGGCCAAGTGTATTGTGTGATTTTTCACATGTTATAATATATTACTGTAGTCTTCCCATCCTCCATGCATGCTTTCATGAGCACTTTCTCTAAAAACCCCTTCCTCTTCCTTACCGCTTAGATCCAACCGTAAGCAACCACGCTGGTAAACTTAACAATAGGTTTATTTAGATCAGGGGAAGCTTTTATTCATTGTTATTATCACGACACTGGTTGGACCAGTTGTTTAGTTTTTATTTTAAATAAATGCTATATTTTATATTGATACAGTTCGTGATGTCATTAGTTTAAACTCCCATGGAGAAACTCTATTCCAATTTGGACTATCATAATGGATGCAAAAGAGGCCTACTTCTCAGACCACTAATAACTTCCGCTTTGTGATTTCCCCAAACTTTTCCGCCGCTTGCCATTTTACGTAACTATGGAAATGAGTTTGGTGCTGCTGTGAACCAATCGTCGGCGCCTCTTCTTCACCGAACTAACATCTGGAACATGAGTGGCGCGGTTTTGTAAAAGATTTGTAAATCGACAAACAGAATTGTTAAATGGAACGAAGTATGAATAAGAATATCTTGTTATCTTACAAATCTATATTCACGGTACAGCATTTAACATTTGCGTAACACTTGAAATGTCTCATGTTTAAAATAAAGAGGAGCAAGGCAGAGAGGAACTAGTATACAATGTTTGCATGATCAAGAAAATGTGTTTTCCAGAATGTTTATATATATTCCGTATGATTACATTTTATCAATGAATCGTTCGGTATTTACGGCATTGGCAAAAATATACAGGGTGAGACTGGCGCCTTTATCCACGTGCCCACCGGTGTGAGTATGCACCATTTTAAATAAGATGGGGGGACTATGTTATTTGCTATTTGGTATAAACTATTACCTACACACAGCTAAGCGACATGTGATGAGAGTTCAAGATTCACATTTCTCTTAGAGCATTTACGTTCAGCAATAGCTCAATGATTTGGTTATATTATACATAAAAGGTGACCTGGTGGTCTAGGGGTAAGGTGTCAGATTCCTGTGCTGGGAGTCCGGGGTTTAAACCCCGGTCCCGGTAAAGATTTATCTGATTACCAAACCCTTTCCTCACCTCTGACAATACATGTATTAATCACAACTTGTGAATGTGGGGAATGCCAGGCCTTCACCGTGGTTCGGATCCCACGTTAACTGTAGGTCCTCCATTTCATTTCACAATTACCCTACCCATTACACATTAGCGTAAGTGCGTATAACCCGAACGGGCTCACAAATAATTTACTGTATTTTTTAATACCGAATAAACACTCTCAAAACATGAAATACATTTAATTTCAAACCCTAACAGGTTTTCAGACAGTTTTTCCGTCGATATGCCCCAGATAAATAGTTATAGTATAATAATAATAATAATAATAACAATACGATACGATTAATATCAATAATATAATTCTTAGTAATAATAATGATAATAATAATACGATAATTATACGTAACTTATATATAAATTTACTTGTATACGGAACATAGGTAAATTGTATCGGATTGGTAATTAATTTTTCGGCGTGGGTGGCCATCCTGAACGACAAATTATTTTAGAAAGACGTATTTTGAATAAAGTGTTTAAAATAAAATATCTATTTATAAATTACGAGGTATATATTGTAATGGAACGAAGCGTACACCAAATCATAGATTTAATCGTTACTTTTATTATGGCCATTCATTATTATCTACTGTCCGGTGACATAGTGTTCTACTTGGTCGTCAGCTCGGGTTACGACACGTGAAACGTGTAATCTAGTGACCTAACTGGTTTTGGTGTGTAGGAACATGGACAGCGGTATTTACCATCAACTGCATAACATATGGAGTGCTTCTTTTTACTTAGGCTTAAAGCTTTTTCTACCCTTGTATACTTTGAAATGTTACCATTATTAAAACAAGAAGGTATGTGAGCTAAAATATATTACGCATTTGTAATCTATATTTTAATATAATTTAGAAAGTGAGATGCTGAGAAATTACTCAATAATTATGATATTTTGATCTTTTTCCTTTTAAATCAAACACCCCGACCTTCAATAAAATAATAATAATACTGTGTGCCACGTATTTATACCCACCCAAGCTATCCGCGAGCTTACACTTGTGAGGTAGCGGCAATGAGGACGATATAATAATGCACCAGCACTTGCGTGAAGGGAGGGTGGAGAAGCTTTTACGGAAGCCGGAATTATGAACCGTCAAACTAGACAAGATACAGGTGTTGTGAGGTTAAAAATAAATATTAAAGTATAACTAATGGATTAATTAGACAAGCTATTGTATTAGTTAATTATGGTTATAGTCGTATCTAAATATCGTATTATTTAAATTGAAAAATAATGCTCTGACATGAGATACGACCACTGGACTTTTGGATTAGCACGCAAATACTCTCTAACCAGTGAGCTATCTAAGAGTCGTCGAGTGCCTGTTTATTCATACCTCAAGTAATGTGATATACCTATTTAACTTTTAATATATATTATCAATTCCTATAAAATTTTATTATTAGCACCGCGTCTTACTACCCGTTTGGGCTATACGCACTTACGCTAATGTGTAATGGTCGGTTGATTGTGAGATGAAATGGAGGACATACAGTTTAACATGGGATCCGAACCATGATGAAGGCCTGGCATTCCACACATTCACAAGTTGTGATTAATACACGTGTTGTCAAATGTGAAAGTAGGGTTTGGCAATCAGATACATCTGTGGCGAAACCGAGGATTGAACCCCTGACTCCCAACACAGAAGTTTGTCACCTTACCCCTGGACCACCAGATCACCTCCTATAAAATAACATTAATAATTAAGTAAAATGCTATTAATATTGAAACTAGGTTTGTATTTTCTAAAACTGTTCTTCCTACCAGAATCAGGGTGTATGTTTCAGGATAAATTAAGGGTACATACATTAAAGTATAAAGTTGACTACCAACCTTAAAACAATGCAAATGAAGAAATCAAAGTGTTTAGATGTGATGTAAATATAGTCTGCTACGTAATAACGAGTTTTTTTAATCTCTCGCCTGGCTCCAAAAAATCAACCCAAGCAAGTACCACTTGCAGCGGCCATGTTTCAGTTGAGTCACTCCTGACTCGATGAAAGACGGACGTTACATACAAATCATTGTTCCAGATCTCGTGGGAACATATGTGCCAGGGTAACATATCCAGGAAGAGCCTGTGTTACTTGCAGGGATAGGTGATAGGTCAGCAAGACTGGCTCTCACACGAGAAGTGGCAGGGTTCAATCCTCACCTTGTATGGTAGGGAAGGTATTTAATCAAAATAATGGTATTATATCTGTTCTCTGTGTGAATGCAGGTGCGTTCCCAATATACTGAATATACTATCCTGATGGAATTACTTTGAGCTAGAATTCCCGTAGGACTGGTTGCCTATGCTGGCACTGTTGCTAACAAATAAAACAAAAGTGGATGTCTTAAAGGGAGGCTTTGTTTTCCTTAACTTTAACTTTACTTGTATTGTTAACTTTTAATTATTATTAAATTAACATGATTATAGGAGGTTGGGGCAAAATTATAGTGAACTCCGAACCATTAGCAACATTCCTTAAGCTCTGACTCCATGTGTGGGTTAAGTATAGGAAAAGTCACTGGCCTTAACTTTGCACAAATAGACTATATTATTATTATTCATCCAAATATCCGAATTTGTTTTCTTCTACTCTTAAATATTATAATATGTAAAAAAACATTTTTTCAAAAAGTTAAACTATAATATTATATTCACATTTTTCTCACATTCGTAAATTAGTTAAAACTACTTTGATTATAGACAGAGCCAATTGGATGAACTCAATATAAAATAGTATTAAATGCAAACTCAAAGAATTTTAGAAATTTGTTAAAAATAATCGTGTGAATAAAGTTTCACCGTCTAACCTAGAAATTAATGGCAAGATTATGGCATATCCTTTATTATTTGCTAATGAATTTGGGGCCTACTTTCATTCCGTTTATAATTCTGCCCTTCCTGGCTTACCCTGCCCCGTTATTGAAACGAGCGCGCCCTTGTATCCATGCCACATTACACCCTTGGATGTTACTAATGCTATAAAAAAAATTGAGTTCTTCTAGATGTGCCGGGAAAGATAGAATTCCAAGTTTTATTGTTAAAGGCTGTGCCATCATTTTTAGCCCTTTGTTAACCTATATCTTTAACATTAGTCTGTTAAATGAAACTTTTCCTCTTACATGGAAACAATCTGTTGTAATCCCTATTTATAAAAAAAGGGGTAAAAACATATGTTTGTAATTATAGACTAATTTCTCTCTTAAACACTTTCTTCAAAGTATTTGAGAAAATCATATATGAGCATACTTTCCACCACTTAAATATAAACTTTCAGATAGCCATAATGGCTTTATAAAAAATAAATCTACTGCCACTGATTTAGTAGAATTTCTTGAGCATGTTGCCCCTCAAGACTCTGCCCAAGATCAGATTGATGCTATTTATTTTGACCATAATAAGGAATTTTATTTATGTCAGCCTAGTATTATTCTCTCTAAGCCTGGTAATTTTGGTCTTTCTCACCCATATGTAAATTAGTTCAGCAGTTATTTGCGTGAAAGTCACTATTAAATTTGATTCACACACCTCAAATACATTTTTAGCCCCCTGTAGCACAGGGTTCTAATTTAGGTCCTCTACTCTTTAATGTGTTTATTGATGACATTGGTAAATATTTAAACTCATCTAGTTATTTACTCTTTGCTAATGATTTAAAATTATCAAATCAATCGCAGATTGTATACATTTACAAAATGATGTAAATAGTATTCTACAATGGTATTCGGAAAATGGAATACCTATTATTAAATCTAAGACCAAATCTATATCTTTTACTAGGAAACTAATCCTTTTTTTTACTTGTAAATCGGGCAATGAAAACATAGTTTCCAACCTTTATATTAATTATCTCAGTGTTCTCCTGGATAACAAACTTTATTTCCACTGTCTTGTTGACCATGTAATTTCCCATTCATTGAAATTACTTGGACTTATTAAATTTATTACTTCATCGTTTAAGAAAGTTTACAATTGATTACGTCTGTACTACGCCCTGATTAGATCTAAGTAAGAATATGCTACTGTTGCTTGGAATTACATTACCTTACGTTCAAAGAAAATTTGTCACTGCGTGTTATGATAAATTCTTTACCAAACGGATTCATTATGATTATGACAGAATTCGAAACCTCTTAGGGTTCCAAACTCTCTTCTTGCGTGGACTTTATTGTGATGCCCTTTTTATTTTTAATATTTTCAATAGCAAAATTTCTTACTTTTATCATAAAAGGAAAGCTAAACTTAGAGAGTTATTTAAGGAAATCCCATATCAATAATTTTTCATGTAGAGGTTCTGCCTATAATATTTAAATTTACCATATTCTGATTACATTTTTGCATATTATCACTGCTTGTAACCATTCTATAGTCATTTGTTATTATTGCTATTTTTTATTCTTGTCATTTTTTTTTTTTAACTATTCAACAATATATAAAATTATTTAGCTATTATTGCTTATCTTATTTTCTCGTGTAAATATTTATATTTGTAAGATAAGTGTTTACTTTTTTTTTGTGCTGGCCTGTTATAGGTCTTACGACTGTTGGCCAGCACTATAATAAAGGAAATTGAAATTATTATTATTTATTACATGAGTACTAATTACCTCTAGCATGGTTGTAAATACGCTAATAGGAGACCTAGGTTCAGTGGGTGTCTTTCCCAATTTGTGGTTTTTTATTATCTCCTTAAGGTTAACTTTAGTCACCCTTATTACAAGATTAGCTTTAGGACTCTCCAAACGGACAAAATACAAATGAATTAATAATTTGGAATTTTTACAAGATTCATAAGAAAGTATTTCACAGGTGGCTTAGTCTTTGGTCAAAATTATTTAGAAAAGTTATTAGCCAGAAATCATAACAAACATATTTTGTAAAAGGTTTTTTACGGCTCCTGATCCGTATTCGTGGCTCAGAATAACACAGCCACACATTAGAATATAGCCTATCTATTTGACCATAGTGATGGTGGTTCAGCCATGTTGTAAAAGGGAAGAAAGTAATCCACTGGGTGCTTGAACCCCACATATAAGATTTTACTGATACATTTGCAAGATAAAGCTGTCGTTCAAGAACCAAATATTTAAAAAAATCACTATTAAGGCCTGTTTTGGCTATCAAGCTAATATTATTTTGCTTTAAATTCTACTATTCTATTCCAAATTTCTTGTACTAGACACCTAACATAGAGAAAGGGATAGTACATTTCTCTTTGCCTCTAATCACTTATATTTTACTCAACATTACTTTTGTTCCACCCCGAATTGCTCGCATTTTCTCCAGAATCCCTCTTATTACATTCATAGTCACTTGTATAGTGCCTATATTTACTAATATTCTACCAAAACTATCAGTGTCTTACCTCAAACCACTCGTTCTTACCTTATATATGTTATTGTTTTAGTATCGCTGACTACGATTCAAAAACCAGTTCTCTAGATACTTTCCTATGTCAGCTAATTTAATATTTCTTAAGAGTTTTTGATAAACACATATTTAGTGCAGTACGGTAAAAGATTAGCAGTATGAATAGATTTAACTTACTCTATGACATTAGGAGCTCTAAAGCTCATTGCCACACTTTCGAAAGTACGCCACCAGTCCCTATATTGATTTAGTTCCATCCTGTCCACCTCATTACACCCTATACTATATTTGAGACAAACTAAAACTATACCCAATCTGTACTGCAGAAGATACGGCGGTAAATTATTTCTGTATGTGTGTCAACTGTTTCATCTTTGGGTCCGTATCAGGGCGAGCGGCCCAGTTTCCATATTTCTTGAAACAAATTGTAATTTTAAATTAAATAAAGACTATATTAATTATTTAAAATAATTTCTAAAAGTGTTGCTTACGAGTAAAATATTATGAAATGTAAAATTTGTCATATTCAAAGGAAATATTTAAGTTTTTAAGAACTATTTTTAATTTCTTATTACAACTATATTAAAAACTTTAAAGATTGATACATTTTAAATTAATTAAATAAGCAACAATATTTTACACTAATGTGCGATGGAGGTTTATAAAACGTGTGTAAAATATATGTTTAATTCAATGAAATATGAAAATGAAACTCATCTGCCTAACTAAATATGTTATTAATAATTAAGTAGGCCTAATTACATTGTGTTTTGAACCGTAAATAAAACGCAGCTCATCCTTTCTTAATAGTTCTATCTGCTTATGATCAAATATATTTGTCATGTAAACTAAATAATAAAAAGGTAGTAAAACTTAACTTCCGTAGAACCAACAAAGACGTTGTAAAAGTAAAGCTCACAAATAAAACAATCGATTCATCTCGAGATTAACATCCCTTTCACAAATAGAACGTGAGCTCGCTCCAGAAATCAGCTTGTTACCAGCAGTAAACGAACAAGTTCCCATCTCCTTTCGCCGTCGAACGCGTCCGAGAATCATGGGAACTCATCTTCCTAACAGAAGTGGTTTTCTTTTGTTGCCGCTGGTTTATGCTAGCAACTACTTACACAAAGCTTAACACAGAATTATTGAAAGTAGACAGATTTTTTTTTTTTTTTTTGCATGGTGAAAGTACCTTATACAGCCTACATTACACTTGTATAAGTTATTTTAATATAAAGATGGGAATCACTGAATAAGCTGGTTATCTGGTTTCCTTAAAATGAATAGTTCTCAAGAAAGTTTGGAGTTATTTTTCAGAAACTATTTGTATTCTTTGTATACATAAACCTTGTTATAAAATAAACATTGTTGGGGAACCTTCTTTAAAACCTATATTGATACATCAAACAGTACTATCGTTTTTATGGATGTTTTAATGATGTATTAATTAATTTTCAATAAACTTTAAAATATAGGCTACTGTGAAGTGTTTTATAACTTTTCCCCAAATTTTTTAATTGAAGAACAAAAGTTTATTAATCCAGAGAGCGAAAATGATTTCTCAACAAAAATATTAATCAAAGATTAAAAATAATTCAAAATTGATTCAAACAACCTTAGGTGGCACAATCTCTTATGTCTGATTTACAATTCATTTAATTTGGGGATGAGTGAAGTATTCCCAGTGAAATCATTCCCCCACACACAATGGTTTATATTTGTTAGTTTGGATCACAGGTCTACAGCTCAATTCAACTGTGGCCAATCTTAAAGCTGACCTGTACTAAACCACCCTTAGCACACCCACCGAGGATTCGAACCACAGCCTACCCATCACTCGCAAACAAGATTAAATGAGAATGACGTGTATTCCTAATGCCACCGATGCGAGTAATAGATAAACTTCAATATAAACCAGACATACGATATTCTGGAAGTAAGTCTACGAAATTTCAACGTTGGTTTATAATAAATTGTACTTATGCACGCTGTCAATTAAGAAAAATAATTTTCAAATTATTACTCGTTATTAAATTAAATTTGAAAATGAAGCTTATCTAATAAGGCACGCCCAAGTTACTGTTAACGATGTACGTACACTAACTTAAATTATATTACTGGACAAACACAGCAACCATCCCCTTTATTGTTAATATACCCTTTGGAAAAACAAATTCGATTTTACGACAGTATATTTTCAGCTGTAGTGATAACTAAACCAACAGAAGAGGTAGCATAGACGTTTCTTATAAATATATGTGTCAAAGTTTCAACCCAACATGACTGTCTCAAGGGGGCTGCTTAGGTAACTGAGATATTGACAACCAGATGTGGCGTTTAGGTTGAATATTGGTAACACCTTTTAATAGTAGATGAGTTTGTGTTTACCAGAATAGACACACCATTTCCTTTGACCCTATACATATATAAACATTAAACATAATTTAAAAGTAGAAATTTCCCACCATTAAAAGTCTATAACTGCACATATTTTTGTTGATAATTTAGAGCTAAATGTCCGGAAACGAAAGGTAACTGATATAGGAGCGTAGATGGAATCTCTTTGAATCTAATGATGTAATTTATATGAGGGCTCACAACACAAATTGTATTGGCATTTGTATTTCCCTAGTTCCCCTGTTTGTTCTCCTACCACCAGGCAACTTTACCCAGAGACGTTATAAGCACACTTGACCACTTTATTTCTGACGTTTATGAATTTATATTACCTGTTTCGGTGGCCACATGGTCTAACATGCTACTCTCGCTGTAGACTGGATGGCCGATGATGAGGAGATCAAGGTTCTAATCACGGTCGGGTGTACCAAGGGTGCTTTCCCCAAAATATTTTTTCTACTCTCCCTCCACGCAAATGTGGGCACGCTTCCTGTACATAAGACCTTCCTAATCCCTAAAACCACTAGCGTTATTAGTATATAAGCATATAACCCAAACGAGTATTAAGACGTGCTGCTAACAAAAATGTATTCGACTATTCTAGCGCCTTCACGACTTCCACACCGTATACAATATTTGATATAATTTGGACCATTGTTGATTTCATTCCCGACGGCTGTAAAACTAAAGACTAGAACAGATTTCAGTTCTTGAAACGTTGCTGTTGTTCATAAATTTTCATTTTTTTATTTATTTTGATCAATAATCTCGTGACTTTTTGTGTTAAACTTTTTTTCTGGTATCCCCTTTATATTTCAAGAAGTTTTTATATTTTACATTTCTATATAAACAAAAAATAATAATAAACACGTTGTTTCTATTAGTTTTTTCGTGGCTTCTTTTAAAACAAATCTTTCTTTTCTTAAACATGTCTCACTGACGATGAAATGTCCAAACAAATATTTTTGCCAACATTCAAACTAACCGACTGTCTCCCAGACACACATTAGCTGTCCACAGCATATCAAGTGTGCTCTAAGAGCCTGACCTTGACTTGTTACTGGTATGCAAATGAAGTGTATCTCGGATCAGTCACACATACTCGCTGTAGTACATTGTCCTATCATGCAGATAATATCTTGAGGATAGTATTAACTAGGGACACCTGCATCGGCGGGCACACCGACCAAGGCATCAAGATCATATTGTCTAGTTTGTTGGTGATCGTGAGGTCAGGCTCAAATCCAGGCCATGATTTGATCCCAGATGGTGCTGACAAATATATTTACTCTATAATAGGGCTTGTATTTCTTTCTAATAATATGGGATATCTATCTAGGAGCTATAATTGAGTGTAAAGTATGAAGGCTGGTTCAAACAGAACGCTAAGCTAAGCATTGCTATGCTATGCTATGTTGTGCCAAGGTTTGGTAAGTTTGATTTCACACTAATTGCTAAGCTAAGCTCTTTTCCCACTTAAATTCACTGTGGTTTCTTTCTGGTATGCCCGAGTCAAGTTGGCATTCTCCAAAATATATCGTTTGTAATCAGTTTATAGTACTGATGAAGAGAATATGACGCTATTTATTAACAGTTTTTTTGGAAGAGGAAGAAATCTAGGAGGTGGAAGTCTGACTTGTTCAATTAACAGCTCCATTGTGATATAAAAACACTTATTAAATATAAAACCTAAATAGAATATTACTTAAATACACGAGATACAAACTGAAAAAAATCTTAACTATTATTTTATTTTCAATAATCCACCTATGCGTCTGTTCAACAGGTAGTTCAAGCTGCGTTATGCGCATGCGGAACGTAATATGGCTCATTTAGCTGGGCTTTCCTAGGTTGAGCTAGTTTTTATTTTGTGCTCATATAATCAGTGTGCTTAGAAAGTGTACGNTCCCTCTAGTAGTATATATACACTCAACGGTGTACGTTAATATCCCAACAATTTTTTCTAACGATTGCGTAGTTAGTTAGTGACTTATGTTTGTTGGAGCTCTCCAATGATACAATTGATGTCCCAACCGGTCCTCGTTTGTACTGTGGCATCATGGGCAGTAAGGAGATGAGTGATGTTGTAACTGGGCACCAGAGTAGCGTCAACACTGACGTTATTAGCGAGAGTGTAGTAATCGCTATGGTCTAGTCCAGTGGTGCTACAGGTGAGAGATCGTCTTGAGAAGATCTCAAGGATGGATAATTGTCTCGAGACCATGGAGACTCATTTAGTCTCAAATAAACAGAGAGGCTGGTCCCAGTTGTTGGGGAAGGGGATTAGAGGGCTACGGGATCTTGGCAGGATCTAGGAGGATACCTAAAATAATTAGTAACGTGTAGATTCGACAAATAAACCGTCTTATTGCTACAGTTTTTTTTCAGCACCGCTTCGTTTTACTACCTGTTCAGGTTATGCGCATATGTACTAATTACGTTAATGATCAGGGATGAGAAAGTCTGAATTTAAAGGAAGTTTACCCGAATGTGCGTGGAGGGGAAGGGGAATACCATTTTGGAAAAATAACCCTCAAACTTGAGCGGGACTATCATCGGCAGTCTAGTCTAACATGAGAGTGACGCCTTACACCATGCGGCCACCGAAGCAAGTCTTCCTACTAGAGTTTAATGTATAGTGTTAAGTGTGATGTCTTGGGTTAATCTGTTTTATGTCGTGAGGTGATAACAATTTTGTTTGGAACGTCCACGTTAAGTACCAATAAACTAAACAAATCTTCTCTGGTCGCAATCGTAAAGACAAAGAACTATCACCTCGGTATGTAGAAGGGTTTCCGAATAGAAAGGGGATTTTTCCTGAAGGGATTCAGCAAAAATAGAGATAGAGAGAGATCTGCATTCAGGAACTCTCGTATTCTAGGATTTTAGATAAGTTGAGTGATTGACAAATCAACAAGCAATAGATAAAATGCATCCTTTAGGTCGGTTCACTCCAGATGGATACATACCGTGGATTAGCCATAACCGGATCACAGTAATTTTGTCCTTTTCTGACAGTTGAAAATTTACTAAAATCAATCCCATATTTATTCACCTATAACATCTGTTTTGAGATTAACAAGCTAAGAGAATTTGGCTCATTTATCAACATGGGCATGTGAAATAAATGTCAATTTCCATTATCTTTCCACGCAAGTGATGGTACATTTCCTTTAAATTATACCTTATTGATCCCTACCTCCTAAGAGAAAATATACGGACTGACCGAGTGGGTAGGATGACGAGGTCCGCACACAAATCTAAGTGAAATCCACGTAGATGGTTGCATGATCTAAGGTGTCACTCTCACAATAGACTGTATTGTCACTAATGAAGATATTGAGTCTAGAATCCCAGTAGGTGTTTTGAGGTGTGTGTTTTTTTTAAAACAAAATTCCCGATCTTTTCCAGAATGAAATTTCGGGTACATTTATCCTAAGTTCTTATATTCCTCGCCCTTTCTTGATTAGTGTAAAAATGTCGACAGCCCGGAAGTGTGGTAAAAGGAGAATTAAAAACATATATATTGTGTGAAAATTCAATGCCAGGCAACAAAATTGAACCTTGACCTCTTGAGTTATAGACCAGCTCAAACAATCCGTGCGACCAACCTCAACAGGGTAGACATGATACATTTCCCTTCATTCTATTATGCAAGGATCATCCTTTGTTAGTGTCCTTTGAATGTAAAATGTGACTTTCTCCATCTTGTCACTGAATACGTTTCATCAACTTAAACGTGTTTTTTTTTCCCTTGGATGAAAAGGGGAGTTGTTGAAACGAGCTCAATTGTTTGGTCACTAACACGATGAATGTGGAAAAAATAAAAGTCCCACGCTTAAAAAGAATAAGAACTGTTAGAAATGTACTCTTGAATGAGATCCTTTGGACAAATATCCGTGGTTTTGTTCCTTTTGTTATATCGAATGAGAACATATAATCTATCTTCCCAACAGCACGGAATTTGTAAATGAAAAAAAAAAAGTGGTATTGCACCATTTTAGAAACTAGCCCAACATTAACTTGCTAGGACTTCACCGTACAGTTGAACAGATGATTTTATCATCCACGTTGGTTTCGGTGGGCACGCGAACTAAACGTCAAGCTCGTCTAGTTTGGTTTGCTGGTGATGATGAGGTCAAGGCTCGAATCCCTAATAGGTATATTGAGGGTGTTGTTTTAGTCCTAAATTGTTTCCCCGACTCCCCTCTACGTAAATGCGGGTATATTCCCTCTAAGCCACAGGTTCCCAACGTGGGCTACGCGTACCCCCAGGAGTACGTGCTAGGACATTTGGGTGTACCTGAAAATATTTGAATGACGGTGGAAAGAGCTACATATGCCAGCAGTGTAAGACAAAAGATAGGTCAAAAGTTATTAAATAAACTCAACGCTATGGTGAGAGGTGGTGCTTGACCTCGAGAAAATGATTTCAATTTCAAACATAAAATAGTTTATATATTTATTAATAAATTAATACATAAATTAAGTTTGCTAGTTTTAATTGTAACTTTTGCATTTTGAATGTAGAAATATATACCGAGTATCACCTTATTAATACATTTTTTTTATCTAATTATTAGCTCATTTATTTTCAGTTGCAACAAATAAATCGGAAATAACTAACACTGTAGTAATTAAACATTTTGATAAAACTAAGGGCATAATTTATGGAAATGTGTGGCCAAGGGGTACGCAAGCGGCAAAAGGTTGGGAACCGCTGCTCTAAGCAATAACTTCCTCACCTCTACAATGTAAATAATATGTGGATAGATAGAACGAAGTGTAAGATAGCTAGAAATAACAAATCTTTCTCAGCGAAATCGCTTTCACATTAAAAGTACGTTTTTGTTAAAATCTCGATGTATATGTTCCTCTCTCAAAATTATTTTTTTAGCACCACGCCTTACTATCTGTTAAGGCTATACGCATATGTGCTATTTAGGCTAATATGTTAAAGGCAATGAAGATTGAATATATAAGAACTGTACCTGCATTTGCGTTGGAGAAGAGTGGAAAATCATTTTGGAAAAACCACCCTCAGTATAGCTGACCGGGATTCAAACCCCGATCTACATGTCATCAGCAGTATATTATAACACAAGAGTGCCGCCTTAGACTATTCAGCCTCCGAAGCGGGTAATACTTTCCTTAAACTCGGCAAGAAAGTTAATTTTTTATTTACTACCCGTTCGGGTTATACACTAATGGGCTAGGAATTGTGGAGGTTGAATTTAGAGGAATTGAACCCGTGTTTGCGTGGAGTAAGAGTGGAAAACCATTTAGGGAAAAAGCACCTCAGTTCACCCGACTGAGATTCGAACCTTGATCTCCCCATCCTCGGTAGTCTAGACTAACACCAAACTAGCGCGTTATCTAACTACTCCACCGATGCGGGTCAAGAAAGTAGAGCATGGGATTATTTAATGATGCTTCTTTCCCCAGAGTATCTACGCTCGGTGGTCGATCTAATTGCAGAAACGTCTCGCTCTGCCTATAGAACATTCTCCTTAGGCAATGATATTCAACCAGTGGTAGGCGTAGACCGTAGGGCACGTGGCATAGATACGTGAAAATGATTGAGTAAAGGTGGCCTTTCTTTTCCTCC
Organism: Timema poppense; assembly: GCA_902141375.1. Lineage (NCBI taxonomy): Eukaryota > Metazoa > Arthropoda > Insecta > Phasmatodea > Timematidae > Timema > Timema poppense. Next base: position 15,350 of record CABFOV010006995.1, on the reverse strand, counting down.
AAGTTAATTTAATTTAAACCCAATAAAAAACTTAATTGAAACAATCACAGGATTTTCATAAATTATGTATTCAATGTATTTTCATTCAAATATGAATTTAATATTCTAATAGTGTTTTTTCTCTCTATCATTTTATGCCTAAGCTAAAAATATTTTTTTAAGGGGCATGTGAAGTTTGAAAAAGATTTTCCTAATTTAGAATGTATGCATTGATTTTTAAACCCGGGCATGCACAGTGTATAGCTAATTATGCTCGAAGAGAGGTTTAGAATACGTGTAGAAAATTAATTTAAGCGTTCATACTGAAGCAACATTTTTTAGGCTTTTTTTTCCTATAAAATTTAAAAGTATCTTCGCGTTCCCTTCCAACCCACCTCAAGTAATTAGTAAGGAAAACCTTTAATTTAGTTAAATAATTAGCTAACCAAGCAATTTTTTGCTTAATTATTTAAATTGTAACTAATTCATCAGTAAATTATTTCAACAAACTAAATAATTAAGCAATTAAATTTATTAGTTTAATCATTGAAATCTTGGGATACTTGAGCTAACTGTTTACAAATGAGGGTGTACACAACCGTAAAAAGGTTGAAAATCAACGGTCTAAGTGGTCATTCTGTGACCAGGCACGTAAATGACACCTTTGAACCCGCCCAGCCGTTGTTGGCAGACGACGTCTTGGAGAGTCTCGCTCGGATCGAGAAAGTTACGCGTTTAGTCTTCCAGATAAACAGCACACTCCAAAGGACCAATCGAGTAAAAGAAAAAAGAAGAAAGGAGAGGTTTATTTTTGGACAGAGCTCAACACGTACAAGCTATCAGCGGTCAAATAAAAATCCTGTTGAAGGAAGAGTTTCCCTCATACGTTTCTATGCCTCCTTTTCACGCATTTTAATGCTTAGCTATTTAATAGCATATTTAAACTTGGGAAAACTAGAGGAAAAGATTATGAGAGAACTCTAACCTGGCATTCCTGGATTCAATTACAACTTGGTGTACTTTGGGGGGCTTAATTAACCCATTCCATGGTTAGATGAATGTTTTATTTTTGTGCGTTGCTCCCTACTACTCGTTCGGGATATCTGCATATTTAAACTAATCGAGTAGGGATATAGAGGGTGAAACTTAAAGGAAATGTAGCCGAAATCTCATGGATGGAGAATAGGAAATTATTTAGAATAAAACACTGCCAACTGGAATTCAAACGCCAGGATTCCCGTCACTGACAAACTAGACTAGATTATTTTAAAGTTTAGCTCACATCCCCACCGATGTGGGTCTGTTATAATTTAGTCGTACCAACAATGGAATAACCTTTAAGTATAACTGTATAGTTGCAAACATAATAAAAAGAAAATCACAAAATATTTCCCCACCCTTTCTTCGTGTGAATGTTGGTGTATTTGCTCTCAATTCTATCTATCCCATCTCTAACCAACTTTCGTAGTTGATGTATATGAATACAACCCGAAGAGCTAGTAAGACATTATGAAAATAAAATGTTGATCTGACAAGACGCTTTACAAGGTGAATGATTGTCTGAATTTGAGTAAAACAACCAAAACAACAAATAAACTCGTTGTTTTTCAGAGTGGATCGGTCCGGGAATTTCACTCCTAGCTATGAATGGAGGTTGCGTCTCGAGAACACAGTCTGTACTACTGGACGATAAGGATCCGTAACTAGCCATCAACATTTGCATTGTACCTTCAACCCAAGGCGGATAAAAGACTGGAGAGAGTGATTTTATGAGGTTGGAGAGTTCGGTGTGACGTAACCCCGGTCAGGTGTACTGGCAATGGTCTTCCTAGATAGTATTTCCCCTTAAAAATGTGGGTACACTTATCCTAAACTCTACTTGTATAATCTTAACTCTATTAGTGTAATTATATGCGTATAGCCCGGAGGAGTATCGAGACGTGGAGCAAAAACAAACTATAATTATAATATATTCAGCCGCCTTTTCGTATTCGCTTAGGTCAGAGATCTCAAGTCACTGATAGCCAAACCAGTCCCGTGGTATAGTGGTCAGTGCATCTGGTTAAGAACCTAAGGGTTCCAGGTTCGATTCCTGGATGATACCGTGAGTATTTTTCCTGAAAGGGAAATTATCTCAACGGTAGCCAAGGTTTGATTAATGAGGCTTTTGTTATGTTTAAGATAACTCCTGTCTCCATTATCATCACAACATCTCATTGCGGGTACGATGTACCCTAGGAAACGCTCTGTGCCACCAGAGTGGTTAACAGTCTACACACACAGGTGATCCCACTAGATAATAGGCCTACGTATCCCTTCCGGTCAAAGCTGCCATTGGCTAAAGAAAAAATCTGACATCTGATACAGTTATTGATTATTACACACAATAACTTGTATTATGTTCCAGACATATGGGTGCTGTTCTCGTACTTAATGAAGTAGAGAATCTTGTATGTACTAAAATAATCATGTTAATTATCACTAAATAACCAGCGTCTACGAAAAATATATATGCCTAGCATGCTCTCGGTCAATGTTTTCATTTCTATTTGGATAATAGTTAATGTTACCAATAAAATTATATTATTTTTTAATCTGACTCTAACAATAGCCTTAAAAGGTATAAAGCAGCTTTCAATTTCAAGGGAAATATGTTCAAAATAGATTAATGCTTCAGTGTCTAAAAGTGTTTAATTTGTTATACTTCAAGATCTTTAGTTCTAGCAAAGATCCTTGATATGTCCCGGCGTGTCTCCCCCGCCCCCCCCTGCACCCAGCAGTGTCTGGGCAAACCTTTTTTTTTATCGTACAAGGATAGGGCCTGATTTAGAACCATCTTTCCGTGGAGTCTTAATTTATTCTAGAATTTGATGATAATCGGTATAGCCGTTGTTTCTGTATGTTTTTGTTTTCAAAAAATGAGCCCATACATAGCCGGACATGCGCCAAATTCGAATGATCCTTCATTCTTGTATGAACCGGAAACCGGGTAAAAATTTTGTGTTAGCATACATTGAAATTTTAGTGTGTAGTTTGAAACAATACGGCATTTTATGAACTAAGATTAAAACCATTTCCCCCAAACCTTTTTTAAAAACAAACTATTTGGTTTTCCCTAGGAGCCCGTCCGGGTGATACGCATATATATTAATTATTCAAACGAGCTAGGAATCAATAAAGTAGACTTTAGAGTAAATGTACTTGCATTTTCGTGGAGATAGCGTGAAAAATCATTTGAGAAAAACCACCCTAAGTAAACCATACCTGGATCTTAATCTTGACCTACCCATTACCAGCAAACTAAACTAAGCTAGCTTGGCATTTAGAACGCACGGGTGCGCTAAAAACTATGACCTTTACTTCTACCAAATTAAGCATAATTTTCCGTTTACGCTACTCGTTTTTGTAACAGTCTAGTTAAATGTGCACACGGTAATATCTCACGTGAAATGAATTCAGTATTAAATTAATCACCGAATTATTGCCCATGTGTACGGAGCATTACACACAATAAACTACGGTATATTATATCCTGGTTGGATGCCCCTCGAATGGGAAGCTACAAACCTACTTCACTTCGGGTACGCCTGGGAGCGCCAGTCTCTTTTCGACGTCTCTCACTGATTGGTCCCCTCCCTGCGCGGCCAGGAGGAAGCCGAGAAGAGCAAGTGAAAGAAAGAAAGAAAGAGATGTGATGACATGACTTTAGAACCGACTATCACAAGCTAAAGTACCACCTATAGTTTCAGTCCGCTCTCTCGTATTTCTCGAAGCACATCTTCCTTCGTAGACTCGGTCCGTGGGGAAATAGAAGGACCCTTTGCAAGGCTTTACTCGAGTATTTTACTGAACAAAGATTGATATGAAGGGAAAGGTAATTCTTGAAAAGAGTGAATAATACTTTTAGGCAACTTGATGAATAAGATAACTTGGCAATGTCATCACTAATTTTATTTTTAATTCAGGCTATTTAACGTGCACTTTTCGAACCTACTTATTGTATCAGCACACGAATTAAATACTAATTTAGCTTTGAAACAGACACAGTATCGAGTTTCCAGGCAGTTAATTCATCAATGTGAAAGTGTTAAGACCCAATCTCAAATTTTTCGTACTTACTGGGAATTGAAACCGGTCCCCTTGGATCTAAAGGCTGACGCATCATTGACTGATCTAAGATGTCCAAAAATACCAGTAGTTGTTTTAAATAAATAATGGGGCAAAGGGAGGAGTAGAGATTCTCTATTTTCAAGCTTTGTAGCTTAGTTTGTAGTTTTACTACAGTTGAGTTTTGAAATAAAAATATATTCTAACTAAATATGCAATCTTATTTTTTATAACACATAAACTACATTTGTAGCTGAACAAAACCTTGAAAATACGCTCAGAATTAATCATAGATGGATTTTAAAATATAATATTTTTGCGTAAAGAATACATATTTATTAAAAGTGGAACAACACCATTCACATGTTAATATTATATTAATAAAATGAAGAGTTTGTTTGTTTGCTTGTCTGTCTGTCTGTCTGTCTATCATGAGCATTGCCCGATATCTACCGCAAGCAAAGGACATACATTTTAAAATAAGTAGTCCTATAGTACAAACATGTGTACCTCGAAGTTGTATTTTTTAAATTTCTGACCAGATTTTTTAAATTCCCTAAAAAATGAGTCAAAAGAAATAAAATGAAGTTTTTTTTGCCTGTTTGAAGCAAAGAAACGCTTTGCCCAGTGTAACTACGCAAGGCTTGGCACATTTGCTAGTTTCAACTCTATTTTAAATTTTGGTTTTAAAATTAAACTGCTTTGCTTAAGGTTACACAGTTTTTGGTTAGATGCAAACGCCTATTGATTATTCAAACTTAATTATTTTACTTTGGGAAATTTTTGTTTGAAAACATTTTGAAATAGTACTTTTGAGCATATACTTTGCATTTGGTTTATAAAAATACAATTAATATTGCATTGATAAATAACAACCAACCTTGTTTTTATTTTTGTACACTACGTCTTACGTCCACATATTTCCACTTAGTTGGGATGAGTCAGGTAGAATTTAGAGGAAATGTTCCTACATATTAGTGGAGGGAGAGTAGGAAATAATTTAGGAAAAAACACCTTAAGTACAACCAGCCATGATTTGAACCCCAACCTACCCATCATCAGAAAAACCAACAATACGAACTTCACGTTTAGTCCACGTCCACACCGATGCGGTTTGTCTTGCTGATAGCAAATTGGTGAGCGAGTGAAAACTCCACACTAAATCTACGAACGCGTGGGTGGCTTTAATTTTTTTCAGGCATGTCACACACTCGTGTCGTTGGCGTGTGGGACCTACTGATCACGCTAGAGTCCAAGCGATACTCCCACCTTATAGGTCTGCTCTTAAATTCTCTTGGTTCTATTTTAACATGGACCTTCTGGAGAGTGGAGATCCTCTGAGGTATAGTTGGTTCGCCAAAGGAAGAGCTTTATCGGACATATTAAGAAGATACTGTGACATGGAGGTCGAGGTTCGAATCCCAGTCGCGTGTACTAAGATTATTTTTTTACAAAATAGGCTTTCATTCTCCCTATACGCAAATGCGGAAACACTTCCCCTAACTTAAACCTTCCTCATTCTTGATCCATTAGCCTAATTAGTACATAAGTTTATAACCTGAATAGGTGGCAAGACTAGGTGCTTAAAAAAAGCTACTATATTCGATTTATTGTACCCAGACGTTAAGGAGTGCTTTCTTAGCCGTCCCTTTTGATTAAGTATGACTATTTGTATATCTGTAAAATAATCTTATGTCAAGGCTAGCCCAAATTTATTTGTCACACGCTCCTAAATGTTATTCCAACGGCAATCTGACTATATATCTTTTGACGTCTGCAACTGTAAAAACAAAAAATGGCCGAAAGAGTCGTGGATTGCCTCACTAAACGATTTTCTTCACTCTCTTGAATTTTAAAAGATACTATTAATAGTGACCTATTCTTTTTCTCAGAAATATTCATGCCCTCTTTGTGTACAAGTTCTTTAGAAAACCGATTATGACGGAATTAATTAAACTTGGTTGAACAAAGGTGTTCAGAACGTAGGCCATTTTTCATGTTAAGGGTCTTTTAGAAAATACAAAGACATCTTTGCGGCCAAAATGATCAAGTGACATTAGTAATATTTTATAGGAATTGATAATATCTATCAAAAGTGACCACTTAATCTAACATGACTTGGCGTATGAATACTTGAAAGTATATTTAGTTATTCTTTTGGATGTAAAATTAGACCCTTCCTATGAAAATTGATCCGCGCCTATTTGTAAAAAGGATGCAGTTAGGTAATACTTGGTAATAATTTTAATATTGCTAATATTTATGTTTAATTTGTAGCACACTCTTGCAGTGATCTAAACACGTCTCACTTAGTCTGATTTGTAGGTAACGAGGAGGTCATGGTTTGAATTCCTGCTGGGTGCACTAAGGATGTTTTTCCTTTATAATTTCCAATCTTTCTTTACACTGATGTGAGTATATTTCCTCTAAATTATACCTTCCTCATCTTTATGTTTGATGCATTAAAATTATCATCTTCTTCTAAAAACTTTATATCATTAAAGCAGTAAAATGTATCTAAATTAAGCCTAAAAATTGTTGTACTTAAATTTTTGTACAAGGTATGTGATTCTAGGAGGACATCAGTGAATACTTTCAAACCTGAAGTAGGGGCCTACTGTAAGTTTCTAACGAGCTCCACAATGAATGTAAAGAGTTACACGTGCACGAAGACAATTCAAGAATCCATTCATTGATCTCACTTGCTTCCGTATAATTCGTTGCCAACATCTTTCATGTAACAGATAATTGTTTTAATTTTTTTAAATCTGAATCATAATATTATTCAGTTGCAATAGAAAATAGTGTTATTTGTTTTCTTTAAGGTGAAGATGTAGGGAACGTAAGTAAAGGCTAGTGATTTTGCAGGGTTTTCTTTTGTATCAAAACTTGTTTATGGTCAAAAGAAATCAACATTGCTTTAGTACAGACATAAGAGTTTAATTTTTCCTCGTGCGGTGACCACAACAGTTGTCGAATATCTGTCAAGGGTGTCTTGGAATTTATAACAACCTTTTCTCTTCATTAAAAAAAAAAGTTTGTCATCCAATGCGCTAGACAAATATTTAAGAAATGTTGAGGTCACCCACCATGTGAAGAAATTTAAATTTTATGTATCTACCGAAGCAATATTTTATTTATTTTGGCAAAAAAAAAATGTTTTGACATAAAAACTGCAAAAATACTGGCCTTTTCTCGCGTTCTTCTCATACCCACCTTAAATGAGAGGAGTTCTTGGCGTAAATTATACAAGAGCTTGCAGCTGAAACAAACTAATAATAAAAACCTCATATTAATATCACTAGCATGTGCAAGAGTAGGTTAAGTAGTCCTGCGAGCATTCGTGCTGCATGGAATTTTACCCGTATTCCACGTATTATTAGCATATTTAAAATAATGAGGTAGGTATGAGAAAGAATTTGAGAGGAAGTATACCTGGATTTGCATGGAGGGTGATTTGTAAATGATTGAGAAGTAATCACCTCAACACATCCGACCAGTGTAAAACCAGACTATACGTGTTTGGCGCCTTTGTCAGCGTGCCTAACGGTGCAGGTTTTATTAGTCTAGGGTTATCTTTCAAACACTTGGCCATGGGCATGATGTCATGTGATTACGTGATCTTTTTAAATTATATTTCAGAAGAAACTCTAAAGATTCAATCACAAAGCTCAAATTTAATTTCCTTAGTTTAGCTTTAAACTAAAAGTGGTCTAAACGTTATATTTGTGGGCTCGCACGTGTTCCAAAAATTGAGATTTTCTGTGAACCGTTATAATATTTCTTTAAAAATCAAAATTAAAACTATGTATATTTATAAATATTTAATCATCACCGTGATGACCCGATTTAATATATTAAGGCTCAACTATGAAATAATCTGCTTCGGTGGCTACATGGTCTAATGTGTCACTCTCGTGTTAGACTAGACTGCCGATGACAGGGAGATTGGGGTTCAAATCCTGGTCAGGTATACTGAGGGAGGGTTTTCCAAAATTGTTTTACATTCTACCTCTACGAAAATGCAGGTACAGTTCCTCTAAACTTAGCGTTCCTCATCTGTAAATCATTAGCGTAATTAGACCATATGCTATAACATGAACAGGTAGTAAGATTCGGTGCTAAAGAAACCCTGTGTACACCCATATTTAACTTAAATGTACAGTACTTTATGGAGACTGTAAATCTTCTTTAGTTCTCTCGGAACAATACCTTTCAAATACAGTTATTAAAAAAAAGTGCCGTGTACTGTACCTTCGGTCACCTAGTAACTTAATGTCAAAGGTAATGAGGACTTCAATGCAATCTTCACTGAGATTACTTCTTTCTAAAATACCCATTACAAATGTAACGCGAACAAAACAACCTAGGTAATTTAAAATAGTGACTGACACAATAATAAGACAAAATATTTAACACTTAACAAAGAAGCAACCGCACCACGGTCTATTGTGATGGCTTAAAAAGTATGTCATTGGTTGAATGAAGTTACAAGTCAAGCAAGATTCCAAAGTTCATTTACCACTATTGAGCAGAATTAACTGGCGAGAAAGGCTACTTAAGGGTGTTTCTTACATTAAGGGGACCATCATTTCACAGCAGTCTTCATCATGAGAATTACAGTGCTGAAGTTTTAGTCCCTTTAAAATATTTCTCAATTATCTTAAAATGCTCTGTTATCCTACTAAAAATTACTTTATTTTTTTAGAGGAAGGATGGGTTTATGTTTTACTACTGCGACATTTTTCGTAAAGAACAAACTAGTCTTACCTTTTCATGGATTTGCTTTAACTTATAAAACTTAAAATAGGAGTTGGGTCATATCAACTTTTTCTCAAATCCCAAATTTGAATCTTAGATTTTTTTAAATTATTATTTTTCATTTATTTGAGATGTTTAACGTGCACTTTCTGAACCGACTCATTATATCAGCACACGACCTATAAATTATTTTAAATCTAGAACAGACACACCATCCAGCCTACGTCTGTTTATTCATCAATGTGAAAGGGGAGAGACACATTTCATCCATGATAAAAAAATTCAACCATGAAGAATCGAGCGCGAGAAACTTAGTTCATTAGACAGACAGGTTACCGAATGAGCTAAGGTGTTGGACTCGGACTTAGAAAAAATTACTAGAATAAAACATACATTTTTCCATACTGATTTCCCCCCCCTCCTCCCCGCCCCCCTTAGTTCAGATTTTTTTTATCATTAAGTTCTTTAGTTGCTAAAGAAAATATACATCGCACCCGGGTAGCTAAGTTTGGGAAATGATGATGCTGAACGAAATTGTGTTTATAAAAGAAATTCACACTCAGTTAAGGAGTCTGGAGTATCTTTGTTAGGTTTGTCCTATGATTCTTATGTTGAAATAATCCTCTAATAAGCATCAAAAATGCTCTACTAACATGAAATTAAATTTGTTTGTTTTCAAATCTCATATCTCATATAGGTGTGAACCATATTTAAAAATAACAAATCATTTGTTAAATTGTGTGAGATCCTTGAACTTCTACAATGCGTTTCAACTTTCAACGCTCCAAAATAAGGTATTCTAAACATATATTATAGAACAATAAACTTTTCCTTCTTTTTTTTCCCCCCGTGACAGGTAACATCCGTTGTCCGAATCGGTAGTCGAAGAATGAATGTATCGATGTCGTTGGGTTTTGTTTCTCTTCGCAACAGGACGGTGTTTGAACTTTCACTCAGATTAACACCCATCCCATTAGGTATTCATGCAAGTACTGGTAAAGTTGCTTCGGATGTGTAGGCGCCTTTCACTTCCTCAAGGTCAAGTGGTGACCGTAAGCATCGAGACAGCTACGGTATAACGTGTTTCTCTGGTTTTTCTTGTGAGATTTCTTGTCGGGTGACGTAGAGCTCTAGCGTGTTGGACCCGTGACTTCTTGTGTTGACGGGAGTGGAATGTGCTATCGAAACGTTGAGTGATATAATATAACTATCTTGTGAGTCAGCTGGTAGATGAGCTACAAAAGTAATGGGGATTCTTAATTCGATCCCAGGTGAGATCTACGGATGGTTTTCTTTAAAATGAATTGGTCCTGTTATTTGATATTTGTGCGTATCCCACGTACCATCCATCCAGGCCATCACCATACTAATGAAAAATATATAATGTTAAGGAAATGTGCACGCATTTGCGAGGAGAGTTGTTGGTAAATATCAATACTAATCTACTGGGCTTATTATTACCCGCCTCGGTGGCGTAGTTAGCTAACGCGTTAGTTTCGTGTTGAGATAGAATGCTGAGTATTGGGATATCGACGTTCAAATCTCCCTTGGATGAATTGAGGGTGGTTTTACCTAGATTATTTTCCACTCTACCTCGACTTCCTCCACATTCAATCTTCCCTATTCCAAAACCATTAGAGTAATTAGTTCTTAAGAGTATATCCCAAACGGGTAGTAAGACGCGGTGCTAAGTAAGTAAGTGAGTACAGGGCTTATTATTATTACTATAAAATTTCGAAAAATGCAAAGGTTATAACAGCACATGAGTATAAAAATAAATGAATCTAGGATATTACACATCGTATTATCAGAGGAGTCGAGTTCATCCATGGAGATAAGTAGTCTGATAGCAATAGTCTAGTTCCTTCACTTTTATAGAGTGAGAATGGGGTCTAGGATTAACCCCCCTCCATTGCATGGAAGTCCACGGGAACAAATAGAGCTTCCCCTGGGAAATTACCAAATTAAATAAGAACAAAATTCATTTGCGCATGAAAGGTTAAGTTAAAAGTTGGATAAGAACCATGTATATATATATATATATATAAATTACGGTAGGCTTGACAGATAGGTTTTGTACTAGGCTATTGTAATTGGTATATTTATAATAACTTCCTTTCCCACCTTAGTGGAGGAACTTGACCCTCTCACCATATTGTAGGAACTCGGGTATGGAATTAAAGAATCATCTTTGATAGGTAACTGAATCAGTTCTCTTTCTTGTATCTACTCGCTACGTTAATAGTTTTAGGGATGAGGAAGGTTATATTTAAAGGAAGTGTACCCGTATCCGATAGGAGGGAGGGTGGGAGATCATTTTAGAAAACCACCCTCAGTACACCTGATCGAGATTAAAACCTCGATCTCTCGTCATCGGTAGTCTAGTCTACTGCAAGAGTAGCGCCTTAGACCATGTGGCCACCGGAGCAGGTGTGCCCAGTATTAAACACCTAGAATATTTCTAATTGGATAATGAGACGAACTCTTGTACAGGCTGGCCGCCCAACTCCGTCAAGATTCAAGAAGCGCATACATACAACAGTGTATTTATTGCCTATATTGGTGGTCATCTTAAGGACATTGTTTAGAAAAAATCATCTCTATGTAGAAAATTGTCTGTCTTTTGTTATTTTAAGTTTAATTTGAAGCATTTAGTAGTTAAAATAGTAACGATATAGGGTTATTATGTGTCAACACTTTCTGCCCCACTCTGTACAGTAGTAAATATCTTCTACAGTATCAGCCGAAATCGTCCGATAGTTCAGCTCAATTTATAACGCGTCCATACCCATTGTGTAGAGAATCATGATTTTTATTTCCAGAGTCTGACAAAATCCCCTGCCTACTTAGTATAGAGCCCAGTTCGCTCAACCTCTGCCAAGTCTAGGTCTCGTCTGTCAAACAAAACTCCCGCAGGTCAGCCTAACTACCATAAAACGTCAGACCAAGATTATCTGTCTGTTTAGTAGAGCCTAGGTTTATGTGTTAAGCCAAACTACAGAAGCACCGTCTAACTTACAAACAACGTCCAACCAAGATCAACTGTCTGTTTAGTAGATAACCTAGGTCTGTCCTCCAACAGGTCAGTCTTACACTCAACGTCAGACCAAAGCAGGCCACCAATACCTCGTCGTATTATTATTATTATTATTATTATTAGAACCCCGTCTTACTACCCGTTCGGGTTATACTCACTTACGCTTATGTGTAATATTAGGGTGATTGTGAGATGAAATGGAGGACCTACAGTTTAACGTTGAATCCGAACCACGGTGGAGGCCTGGCATTCCCCACATTCACAAGGTGTGATTAATACACGACTTGTCAGAGGTGAAGGGAGGGTTTGGCAATCAGATAAATTTGTGCCGGGACCAAGGATTAAAACCCGGACTCCCAACACAGAAGTCCGACACCTTACCCCTAGACCGCCAGGTCACCTCTCGTCGTATTGATACTGGAAGAACCTTTAGACCAATATAAACAATAAGTGTATGAATGTATGTATGAATGTGTCGGAGTAAATTATATGTACTCGAGTTTGAAAGTTCTCTTTTTATTCGTATACAGCTTACAGATATCTACCCTGAGTCTCCAGGTATCAACGATAAAAAAAAAGTTTTTTGGACAGTTTATAAATCAAACATGTTAGTTTGAAATAGTTTTTCTCCAAATTTTAGATGGTCTTATAATTTAATATAGTTTAGTAGCAAACCCAATGACAACCAAACCACAAAAAGAATTAAACATCTACTAAAGGTATTTAATTTAATTAGATGAAATTAGCAATACAAAAATTATGTAATAGTTTTTCCTTCAATTGCAGTATTCCTTGCTTAGTTTCTCATAGTAAAGAAAAGTTTCGTTTATAACAAATCTGGTTCTGTTATGCACTGTTTCCGTTAACGATTATATAACAAGAAGGATAATAGCTCCTAAATATAGTTACTACATAACCATATGGTTCCCTGACGTCATTAAACTAGTTACCTGCATCGGTAGGCCCATACACTAAGCGTCAAGCTCATTTGGTTTGCCTGTGATGTGGAGGTTGGGGTTAGAATCCCGGCCGAGGGTATTGGGGAAGGTTTTCCTTAAATAGTTCTCCACTGTATTTTTCACGCAACTGTGCGTATATTTCCTTTAAATTTAACCTTCCTTGTCTTCCACCCCACCCCTAAGGTAATTAAATGCAATTAGCAAGGACGCACAGTAAGATTTGGTGAAAAAAAAAAGTTCTATTGGTCAAGTATTGAAATTCCTGCTATTAGAATTGAGTATTAGGGCTAAAAATGCTGCCTTAGGATACATTAATTTATGATTAGATCATATCGAGACAAAAATGTTTGTTGGTTTTAATAATATTAATACAATAGAAAACCACATCTCCAATGTACTGAACTAGGATTAAAACCTATCAAATCCCAACTTTGTGTCAGTGTGGCTGAATATAGTTTTCCAGATATTATATCTAAGCTTTATTTGCTGTACAAAATAAGCATAGTACTTACATCTTAATATGAAACTGGAAGCAGTGGTGGAATAGTCTACTCACAGAGTACTTCATTCCGGTTTACCAGATCAAAGTTATAGTCCCAACAGGTCTCATTGTATAGTGGTCAGAGCCCCTAGCTGCTGATCAAGAGATCCTGGGTTCGATTCAAGGCTGGTACCGGGGATTTTGTTTCTCGAAAGCAGAATAATCCCCATGATCACCCGTGTTTGGTAATTAGGCTTAGGCCTAAGTTAGGTTAAGAGTTTCTTCTGGTTCCATAACCACATATTCATATCACCATCACCTCATCTCATCGGCACATGGAAAGAGCCTCTACGGAAAGGCTGTACGATTATTAAGTTACATTCGGGTGTCCCCTGGGCAATGGTAAATTAATACTGGCTAATGTTACCATAAGCTGGGCTAAATTTTTTTTTAAATTTGCAACCCGTCTTACTTTCTATTCGAGCAATACGTATATGCACTAATTTCAATAATGTATTAGGGACTATGAGGACTTAATTTATAGAAGTGCGTTAAGGAAGGGTGGGAAACTGATTCCCAGTGCACCCAACCTGGACCGAGCCCCAATCTCCTCCTCTTCGGCAGTTTAGTATTTGGCGAGAGTAGCGCCTTAGACCATACAGCCACTGAAGTGGGTAATATTTGTGTTAAACATACGAATACCATAATATATTTAAAGTTGAATTTTTAAACAAAAAAACTTAGGACTTTCAAACTTAATATAACTTCAGACATGAGAATCCCACCACAGTAGAAACAATTTGAAACTCTAAGCTATAGGAAAATATCTTAAATTCTAAAATAAAAATAAAATCGGCAGCCTTTATCTTCCAGCCGTGGCTCGCTGGCCACGTAGTAGCAGACCATTCCCTAGAATACAAGGCAATATGTGTAACATGTGTTCATCGCTAATTTAAAACAATGGGTAGTTACTATTTTTACGGCTGGAGTCTTAATTACAGCTTTTCTTAAAACTAAATGTTAATTAGAAACTAGATGGCGTGACCTGTGCAAAGAGATTGTGGGAAAGAGTGCACACTCCTTCCCTTGTACAGGTTTCTTACAATCACATCATCCATCATAGTTACTAGAGCTAAGTGGGGGTAAAAGATTTTGAATCTGATCTCGAAGCCAGGATTTGTCCTACCGATTGGGTCTACCAAGAATATTTTATTTCACTATGAAACAACATATTGTATCCATGGTATTAGCATTTAAAACAAACGTCCTTGCCCTTTACATTTCTTTTGAAAATATTGATGGTTAAGTTTGTAAAACAACAAAAATTGTTTACAATCAATGAGTTGTATTGCTGTTGTCTGTAGATTAGGAAAAAAGGTTGTCTCTAGTAATGAAGATTGGAACCGTATCTAATTTAGGGCCGTGCGAGACTAAAAAAAACAACTAAAATTCAAGGAAAAAAAAATCTCGGTCTCGTCTTGAATTTAAAAAAATGAATCTCGAAAATTCGAGATATTAAGAAAATAAAAGAAAATAATGAATCTAAGCAGTTATAAAACAAAACCGTGAATTTATTATTTCCAATAATAACCTATCAACCCAAAAATAGGCAGCATTCTTCCACAAAATACAGCCTTCATTAAGAAATGTTTTGGTTATAAATATTGTTTTTAATATCAAACTTTGACAATATAAGCTGTTACACTATAGTATTAAATAATAGATTGTGTTCATTGTAACCTATCACTGTTTTATTAATTGCTTTAAAATGTGTATCAGTTATATCTCAAGTGTTTGAATTAACTATATATTTACTTTAATAAACATATATTTTTTACTTTCAAAGGACGTTTTCGGGTCTCATTCTCGTTTCTCGATATTTTTCTATATTCTCGTCACGAGATCATCGCGAACTGAAAGAATGGTTCCCGCACATCTCTAGTATACATGTTTTTGTCTGATTGTCACACTAGAGTGTCAAAATTGAATTATGAGAACACGAACTACTCCTAGTGTATGACTCACT
>CABFOV010006994.1:15454-31159 GCA_902141375.1 Timema poppense | reverse complement strand
AAACCCACATTTCACCAACGATACATTTTTCGGTCATGCAGGGAATCTAACCCGGTACTCTCATCTCAATAGACAGACACGCTACCGACTGAGCTGAGGTGTTGGACTAGGCTGCGTACTGTTGTGTCAGATAGTTCAGATGGTAAACGGCAAATTCCTTGGCTAAAAAATGTCTGTCTCACGCACCTTTGTCCTCGATGACACATCGCCACCCACGCCTCACCCGTTCTCACGGCTGCCCCCAAAACCTCCGAATGGACCACGCATCTACAGTCCAACTCCCATAGAAAGGACCTTATATTCTATCTAGAAAAGTTTCTAGATTTACTCTCACGTATTTATACCTCCGAGCATGTGACGTGCAGTTGTCACTTTTCATTGATATTATCAATACCTATAAAATAATACTAATATTATTTTCAGATGTAATCAATTATGGCGCAAAACAACTTGTTATTATTTTCTAAATGACCCTTTCTATAAGAATTGGACAGTATCTCTCCTCCACCTTCTGGCAATCAACCGCAGGAATGTCGGCGGTAGCCCAGAAACAAATAAATACGTACTGTATTGTGAACACACACATGCATACATAGAGAGAGAGAGAGAGAGGCAACCTTGGAGCTGTCAAAAGGACCTTGGGGAAACAAAAAGAGTTCTCGTTTCGGCCGGAATGTACAGAATGGTCCAGCGTGCGAATCATTCACGTGAGGCGGGGCTAGAAAGGTCGTCAGAAAAAAAAAATTACGATCGTTATGGCGGTCTTACATGATGATGGTAAAGAGACATGAGTAGAGAGAGTTTACTTGGTAGCCAAATGAACGAGAAGATATACCAGCTTTGTATTTGTAGTATTATTATTATTAGCACCGCATCTTACTATCCGTTCGGGTTATACGCACTTACGCTAATGTGTAATGGTAGGGTGATTGTGNCGGGTTATACGCACTTACGCTAATGTGTAATGGTAGGGTGATTGTGAGATGAAATGGAGGACCTACAGTTTAACGTGGAATCCGAACCACGGTGGAGGCCTGGTATTCCCCACATTCACAAGATATCTTGTCAGAGGTGAAGGAAGGGTTTGGTAATCAGAAAAATCTTTGCCGGGACCGAGGATTGAACACCGGCCGCCAGCACAGAAGTCTGACACCTTACCCCTAGACCGCCAGGTCACCAACTTTAAATAACATCCATTACAGGATCACCACTATTTTCTTACTATAAAATTCCTTTTATTTTACAAGTACACAACTTCCCAGTCAACTTATATTGAAGTATTAATCTGTGGTATTCAACCTCTTTTTTTTTTTGTTCCCGTACCTCTAGCTATAGTTTCTCTTAATCTTTGTATCCACAAAGTTGTTGGTGCATATCGCAAATTGAACATCTCTACGATCTCTTATACTTCTAAAACAAAGTGTCAGTCTGTATGTATGTTTTTTAATATATTTTATGGGACCACTTAACTGATTGCGATGTAGTTTTTTTTTTATATTATATATATTCTTACCGGGAAGGTTTTAAGGCAATTGATCAAACGAATTAAATCAAATAAAATTTATGTTTTTAAAAATTGTGTCTTGAAAGGCGTGATCAATAATGAATTCTCCTTTTGAATGTAGAATTATATTTTTGTATAAGTCGATCGTCAAATCCAAAGAGTAATTATTACAGAATACATTTCAAGAGTAAATACGTAGATAAATAATATTTTAGTTTAGTTAACTGTTTTGAATTCACAGATCCTTTATAAAGTATAGTTCCAGCATATGTACAGTAGCCCCATGGCTTCTTTGGTGCTGACTGACAGCTCACAGCTGACGGCTTTGAAAAGTTGCCAGACCAATATTATGTATCCCTACGCCGAACCATATGATCTGCAAAAACATGTGTTTAGCAGCTGTCACTTCTGACAGTCACAATTTAGGTATATACAGCTGTGAACTGACAGTCATCACCAAAGAAGCCATGAGGCTACTGTATGTCCGCTTATAACTAGAGAACTACGGTACTAAATAGATTTTAAAGCGATATTTTTATTTATTATGTTGAATTACTCTAGAAAGGCTAGCCTGATTCCAACATTGACCCACAGCTGCATGCAAGTGTTATTAAACATGTTATGGTATACGACCCATACAAACTAGATCGTATTCGTGTATGGAGCAAAAATTATCCAAATATCTTTCAACGAGCTACGTTGACGGGCATGGCGGATCTTCCAAATAACGTAGTGGGCACCCCGATTATGGAGGGTGCTCGGCCATTACCCGTTTTTGAGCATTGGAGATAGATAATGGTTGGGTGGTCCCATACAACTCCATCCTGTTGACAGTTTTCTATTCCCAAAATAATACAGAGCTGGGAATTTTAATCAAATCCATTAAGTATGTATGTAAGTAAATCAATCAGGGCAAAATAAAGTGACGTTAAGTTTTAACTGATCAATGAGGAGGAACAATTTCAGTTGGGGTTATTCAAGGTGTTATGTATTTAGCTGTTCATCTCTAAAATGAGCAATGTGTATATTTTACAATGAGTATTTTCAGTGAACGTCAATAACAGCCCATGCGGCACAGGGTTAAAAATCTTTTTCAAACTGTGCGATAAAAATCCCTTTGCGAAGACGCTTACTTGCAATGAAGTTGCGTCATACAATGCTAGGAAAATTAAGAATCTTCAGTACCGAAAACAAGATGTTTCTATTGAGGAAACCTTAGTAATTCAGAGTGATTTCCTAAGCCGGGTATGTACTGTACACACGAATAACACAGTGTGTTATTATTTGAGAACATGACTCCATGTCATCAAAGGTCCAAATTAATTTGGAAACTTACGTGTCGTGAACGACGTAGCCCACGCAACCTACCATTTAGTTTGCAAAGCTCTGGGACTCTTATAAGATGACCCACACCGGACAAGTACTTTATCGAAAAGCCGCTTCGTGCACACTTTGAATATAAGCGAGCTATGAACACAGAACCACTTACCGCAGACATGAAGGTATTATAGAGTGTTCGAGATTCAGTATGAAAAGTATTGTTTCGAGATGCACCCGGAAGTAAAGGAAATACTTTTATAATCAATTTATGCCTGGCTAACTCAGGTTTGAGGTGAGTGATGCCTTTGCAATGTCTTCATTGGGCATAGCCTTTTATATTTTAAAAGGGAACAGAACGTAACATTCGACATTTAAATTATCTTTGCATTGTTATAACGACCAAATTGAGGTGTGCAACATATCAAAGCAAAGTTTCACATCAAAATTACTGCAAGAATCATCTTCTTAATCATAGAATGAGAGTACAATTTCGCATAAGACCTCAATTCAAGATCTAAATAAAATTCTTGAGAGATTTCATAAGCAATAATGTGCTCATAAGGTGGCGTCACCGTATTGTTCTCAGGAGTCTTCTGACAAACTCTGCCGGTAATTCCGAGAGCTACTAGAGCTGACGCCTGCCTGAAAAGATCCTACAGATACTCAGACGCTGGGGTAGCTGTACGTGCCACGTGGTTTATTACCGTGATTGATCCTACAGCAGCCTGTAACCAACTGTTTGCTACTGTTGATAAAGCCTCTAACGTCGTGTATAAAGAGGCCTTAAATGTTGTTACTTTATTTTATTCAATTAATGTAAATATTCTGTGTGTCTAATTGAATTTTTTGACTAGGAAGATACATCTTTTATCAACTCCAATGTTTTCATAATGATAATCTCTACATAATACTCTGTGAGATTTCTTCTCTGTACGGGAAATTTTGTTTTTTTTGTTTTAACAAACATATTTTCAAAACTGACATTAGAGTGTGGCAGAAGGGAGCGCGAGTAATTTTACATTTTTTATAGCATAACATTTATTTGGCCAAAATAAATCAAATATTTATCCAGTAGCAACATAGAGTTTAGTTTTCTGCACATGTTAATATCAACAGATCTTAAATATCTGTCAAGGGTGTCCTGGAATTTGGTGAAAACTTTTTAAATAAAGAGAAAAGGTTTTGACAAAATTCCAGGACAACCTTGACAGATATTAAAGATCTGTTGATATTAATATTTGCAGAAAACTAAACTCTATGTTGCTACTGGAGAAATATTTGATTTATTTTGGCCAAAAAATGTATATTCTATAAAAACTGTAAAATTACTTGTGCTCCCTTCTGCTGCACCTTAACGCGAGCAAGGCTGTGAGCAGACGCTAATATTCTACCATCTACATCTGAAATAAATGACATCCAAACTAATGTATTAAATAATGTCTTGAGTGAGAAAAAACAGATTCAAGCTCTTAAATTACAATAATATTTTCTCCTATCATATAGCCTACTAGCCACCCAGATAAGAATTGCATAGGAGAGAGAGAGAGAGAGAGCAAGAAAGAGATATAATGGAAAACTATTCAATAAAAAACAATCTCAGTACACCCTACCTGGATTCGAACCAAGACCTTTCCATTATTTGCATTCCATTCTATTGTGATGACACTTTAGAGCAGGGGTGTTCAATATTGAGTACGCGAGGACCTCTNGGGGGGGGGGGGTACGTAAAATTTATATATATCATTTAATGATAAACACTGAATAATTGGGGCCTGGTTTAGGGTTAGCCGAAAGAGATCCGAACGTAAGGACATGTGACCTGGGAGCACCATTTTATTCCCCTTTCCCTCCTATTTGTAGATTAAAGAATAATATGTATAACATGAACTATGGACCCACAACTTTGGGGGTACAAAGTTGAAGAGAAATTATATCTGGGGGTACACGAACAAAAAAATGGTTTAATACCACTTCCTTAGACCATGCGGCCACCAAAGTGGATGACGGATATTTTAAAAAGTGTTGAGAATACTGGTAGATAAAGAATCTATCTAATGTATCAATTGATAGCCTATATTTCGTCCAAAAAAATGTTTATTTTCTGTCATAAAAAACAGAAATAAAATACGGACTTAAACTGACGTACCCCTCCATCCCCACCTAGATATCGCGATATTTCTCGACTTCCCAACGTTCCGGTAAGCACTTCCTCCCTTCATTTTCCTCTTACGACTTGAAAACCTAATCTTGCCAAAGATTCGTAATTACCAGTGAGGAATTCTTCTCCTCACTCAGTTCTTTTAGGGGTAGCACACACATACAACCTGCGGCAACATCCCCCGGTGTCGTAATTCAGTTTGGAATGTTTTCCCTTTCGTTGAAGTACAATGTGAAACTTGTTCCGAGTAACAAGAAGAAAACAGCCAACCAGAGCAGCGAGACCAGGAGAGAACTACGACTCTGTACGTACCTTTAGGGGGGTCGCTAGCAGATGAGGTTTTTTTTTTCTTCTTCTTCTTTTTTTTAGTATAGGAAAACGAAACGTGGAATTGGTTCTCCGGCGTGCGAGGGGTTTTATGACCTTGTTTTACGATCCTGTGTAAGTTTCGAGCTTGGAAAATTCAATCTAGTTGTCCCCGTCTCTTTCTCTTCTATCACCCTTCCCCCTCCCCCCCCCCTTCTGCCTCGTTCCTCTCTCACCGGCGGGAAGGACCACTACAAGCCTCTAGGGTAATGTAAGGGGGGGAAGAGGGGTGCTTGGAACCTTCCAGAACCATTGACGCAACGCCTATCAAGCTAATAACTTTTCCTTAAAACATGGATACCTCTCTACCGGAAACACACCGGCCCGTCGCTCTTTGAGCCGCGCGCGCGCGGTGGACCGGGTCGCTAGCCTGTGGTCCGCGACCCCCACAGGTCTCTGCGAGGGGGTAGAACACTACCCCGAGTGGTTTTACTCAGAGAGGGAACGATCGGATCGAGGGGAAACATCGGGGATGATTTCATTTCTAAACAATGGAAATGAGACCAGTGTAACAGTTTGACCATATTAAAAACCAAAATTAAAAAAATGTTAAGGACATTGTCTTCACCTCCCACCACCTTAGCCCCCCTCTCCACCAAAATGTAATTCTAGTCTCAACCTTAATTGTTTGACCCCCTCGCCCCAAAGAAAATTTCTGGGTGCGCCACTATAAACGATACATGACCCAGTTGAAATAGAGATATACTCATTCCGGTGGCTGCATGGTCTAAGGCGTTACTCTTCCGCAGTAGACTGTGATGGCGAGTGAGGCTCGAATCTCGGTCGGGCGTACTGAGTTTTTCAACGTGGTTTTTCATTCTCTCTTGACGCGAATGCGGGCACAATTAATTTAAAATATAACCTTCCTCATTCCTAAAGCCATTAGTGTAATTAATACATAAATGTATAGCCCGAACGGGTAATAAGACGTGGTGCTGAAAAATCATCACGGTGAGTTTGCTTTTATGAGTTTGAAACGTGATCAGCCCAATTCAAAATCGGTGGAATATCTATCTTCTGAGAGCTTTAACTGCCACCATATTAGAATCAATAATGGTGTTCAATTATTTAGATTTAATACTCTATATTAGAAGTGTGTTCAATATTTAAAATGTAATCGGCCAAAGTACTAAAGGAATTGCGGTTAAATGGTAACCCGAGTGGAAAATGGATACGTTTCATTCAGTCGTTTGTACTTTGAAATATACTTGAAGCGTGAGGTTAATTAATCATGACCAGATGAAAGAAGATCCAAGAGTGGAAACATTACTTAATGTGGTATTACAATTATAAGTGCCCTGTTTATGGAAAATAACAATCAAAATGTGGAAAATTTAATCCGTTTGTAGTGTTTTGTAGTTTAATGAGTGACAAATTATATTGAAACGGTGCCCTGAAAATTGGGTACCGCGACAATTGCACCCAAAGTGTAGAGGAGGTGGGCGATCCAGGTAGGGGTCAGCTTCGGAGTGATAATTGTGTACACCCTGTAGGTTAGGTTAGGTTAGGTTACATTTCATCATCTAATATTATTTCTTCGCCGAGTTTTTGGTTCTTCTTGATTTCCTTGAGCTGTACTTTTAAATCTATATAATGTTCTCTTCATTGATTACTGGTTTGGAACATGAGTGGTTTCTTTTTCTGCAGAAATGACGGCCAATTCAGGTGGAAAAATAAACAACTGTACGCGGTAGTAGGTATTTCTTGGGTGTACGCAATTGTCATATATTCATTGAAACTATTAGGCCGGGATTGAGTGATAATTAACATAATGGCAATGGATGGTCTCATTGTGAATAAAACATGTTTTAAAAAAAACTCAAACCTGCACTAATTAATAAAGCTCTCTACATAATATAATGAACTATTTTCTTGTTATTTGCAACAACGATACATGCATGACCTGTATTGAAACAATAATGTATACACACATTAGATTGAGTTATATTGAATATACTTAAAATAATATTCCAGATCTGGCATTTTTACACATGGTAGAAGTGGACCCCTCATCCCCTAACATTCTTTAAGATGTATTTTTTCCTCCTTTATTTGAGATTATTAACGAGAATTGATATGAGCTAGAGTGAAAGAGCCTACTAATTTGGCTGAGAAAGGTACTTTCAAATATCCTCCAGGGTTCTTTTACGTGCCATAATCAACATGGAACCGACGGCTTTACTTCCTCTCTGTAGGAAGTTGTGTTATGGATTTTTATCGCTCAAGAAAAATCCGTCGACCTCGGATCGGTTTGAACCCACGTATATCGAGTCCTGAAGCAAGCAATTTACCCCAAGACTATCGAGGTCAACCATTCTCTAAAGAGTTTGTTTCGAAATATTGCACAAACTTCCTCTACTCTCCATGTCAGGAAGTTGAATTTTTCCTTAATTTTGTTTTGTTGAGTAGTTCACACGCCGAGACAGACAACCTCTAAAGTCTAACTAAGTCAGTGGTTCTCAAACCTCTTAGTCACGCGGACCCTCTAACCAGGGAACAGTTGATTCGCAAACCCATTGATGTAGGATGAATGATAAAAAGATTTATTATAATCATGCATCTATAGTATGTTATATCGATAAATTACTCATAATATAGTTTTAATGTAAATATAATTACAATAAAAATAAAATAAATTTAGGTATTATATTTGTACATCTTTAGACATAATAGTTTTTTCCCCCCCAAATAAATGTAAAAAAGAATAAAAATAAAAATGAAAAGAAAATTTTAATATGTAGCCTATTATATTTTTACATTGTTGTGAACACTGATAATTTATGTGAGGGATGGAACTGCTTGTGTGATTTTAAAATATAATTGAAAATTGTAAAAAATATAGTGACCATCTCCTTCAAATCTCATTCCACACTAAGACGATTTTATTTCACATTGTTTCATACCACTTTGAGCAGAAAAGGCTCGTTCGCATTTAAATGAAGTGTTGTAAAAGGCATCAAATGATTCAGTGTTTATTTCCCTAGACGATCTCGCGGACCCTTGGAGGTCTGTGGATCCCACTTTGAGAACCACTGGTCTAAGCTATATGGTAGTGCAGGCTTATTTAACGGTAGAAGTATTGCCATTATGAGTGACTTTATTACAATTTGGCAAAATATGGCAACACCGAATGGTTGACTTTGCCGTAATTTACATTACTTTTACGCGGGAATCAAACCCGGTAGCTTTAACTTACTTGGTTAATGCTACTTACCACTGAGCTATCCAGGTTAGTCTTGTGTTCCGATTCGCAATTACCGGCGACGGGTAGGGCTGGACATCGAATGAAAATAATTGATGTTCGCCATCGATGAGAAAAAACCTCGTCTGTAAAACAGCGATGTTATATATAGAACAAAATAGATTCATTTTTCTAATAAACAAAATTGTGTTTTTTCTTAAATAAATTGAATAGCTGAACTTAATTTTAACACTTCAATCATAAAATGCACAAAATGCATAAAATCACAAAGTATTATTTGTAAAATAAACATATTAATTTGTGTGTAATAAATAATGTGTTAGTCGTCTCGGATTTCGATACAAAATACAAAATATCGATAGTTTAAATTCATCGACCATAATATATCGATGTTTGATGTCTCAAGTGATGGGAAGCTTTAGTTACAGATTTCGGCAGGGTGAATTCGAGCTAGTTTTTCCAACCTATCATTCCTCTTCACTTTAGCGCGGCTACATTTCTACAAACGCTAATAAGTTGAGCCGTTAAATAAGACACAAAACTTACAAATACATGTTTTTAACTAGACATAAGAAAAAATTAGTTTGATAACCGCCACGTTTAGCAAAGTTAGGGGCTTTTCAAATATTTAAAAAAAAGTTTACTCTACTCCACATTATTTATTGGCTACACTAATAACACAGAATAATATCAACATTGCTTTTTATATTTGATAAATAAAACGTGTTTTGACTATTTATAGGTTATAATAAATTTGTATAAGATTGCAATTTTTGTTAGTTCAAAGTTCAAACAATTAAGGATATGAGAGTTTTAAATAATAGATAACAAAATGACGTAGTATGTAAGAATTAATAAAGACGATTGAAAACGTTACAATAAACTTTATTAAAAGTATGTTTTGTTTACTCCTAAGTAAATTGGGCTATACTACCAACAAATTTAAATCAATAAACAATACCTTTTATCTACTCTGAAATTTTTCACAATTCATTAACCTCCAACACTTCAACATGAATGGCTAATCGTTTTGTTTGTCGTTAAAGTATAAATAGTCAACAATAGAACTACTTTAAGAGGTTCCAAGAGCTGACTTGATCGCAGAGGCAATACCATTGACGTTGTTAATTACGCAGAGTTGTCTTGGAAACCATTATTGTTGTCGCTCCCCTTTGTATAAACAAAATAGCTCATTTTTAATTAAAAAAAACTTGATTGTAGAGACTAATGCTATCTACCGGTTAAAGTTTAAAGCAGCAAGGTTGATACTTTTACGACATCGGCGGCTCAATTAAAGACGTGTCCTTTTTGTGAAGTAAAAAGGATTGTTCAAAGAATTATTAAAGGTCTTATATATTTTGAACAGCTAAGCAGTGGGAGGGTGAGAACGATAATTTTACAAAGGATTGCAATTTTTGTATAGATACTTGAAAAACGAAGATACACTTTTTTTCCTAGCCTTGGGCAGTTAGGGACGGTATGTTGCCATAAAAAAAAACACTTCAAATAGCTTCTAGAACTGTTTATCATTTAGAATTTCTTCTAGCCTTCAGCAATTGGGGGATGTGCCCACCAAACTTCTCCTGAAATTATTGGCTGGCCTTGACGGTTTTATTTTCCATGGCCCATCCTGTAGTTTCGCATAAAGATGTAATTGTAACAGGTAGCAAACACTTAATAGTAATGCTTGACAAAATTGGATATCCTTTTTCTATTGCAATCCAAAATCTAGTCAGCGATTTCATAAAAATAAATGCTTTTTCAAACCAAAGTTACATATCTCAATCAATTCTTCTTTATTTGACAAAGGAAGGCTACACATTTCAACATTAGTTTACATGTGAAAAGCTCAAAAATCCATATGTTGTATTCAGCGGTAGATGGAAAATACAGCCTAATCAAAGTTCTGATTGATGATTAATGGCGGTTTAATGTCAATAACGTTTTGAATTGTTTGATCATTTTATGACAATACAGTTGTGGAAATTGGTCAGTACTGTTCCTGTAGTCTGGTTACGTCACAGGGAAAGTTTAATGATCATTGCGTGTGCGTTTTCAACACAGAAAATATTAATGCTTTCAACCTGTAATGATAAGTTCCACTCATTCATTTTTTCAAAAATATCATCTAAGCATGTTGAATGTAGAAGTCAAACTACGTCTTCTATTTGTGAATAAAGAGGAAACTTATGGCCACGACATACAAGCACACTTAATTGTGGAGCCCGAAAATATGGCAAAGTATGTTTGCACACGACAACCATCATTCTTTTATGTGAAGCAGCAATCTCTTATGCAGGATGGCCATTTCATCGCACATAGTTGAAAAAAAGCCAGAGAGTCCAATGGTCGGGGTAGGATGAAATTAACCATTAGCTAATAGTCATCTAAAACAGATTTAAATATTTAGTTACATTCTACCTACTTAGTAAATCTTCCAAATTATGTTCAAAATAACTTATTTTTTAAATGTACATGGTTTCATAATGGCACCATAAAAGTGATGTCTTCATTGAATTTTGTGAAAGAACTTCACAAAAAATTACTAACTGTGTATTGGGTTATTCTACATCACCCATCTATGTAAAAAAAAAACCTGTAAATATGATTTATTATTATATTTTCGTGTTTTTTTAAAAACTCTTTTATCGCTGGTTTGGTCAACATTTAACGGCCTCCTTGTGATTACAGATTCATACTTTACTCACATGCGACAACAACAAAGAATTATTATTATTATTAGCACCACGTCTTACTACCTGTTTGGGTTATACGCACTTACGCTAATGTGTAATTGTAGGGTGATTGTGAGATTAAATGGAGGACCTACAGCTTAACGTGTGGAATTCGAACCACTGTGGAGGCCTGGCATTCCACACATTCACAAGTTGTGATTAATACTCGTCTTGTCAGAGGTGAAGGAAGTGGGTTTGGCAATTTATACCGCGACTGGGGATTGAACTCCAGAACCCCAGCAGAGAAGTCCGACACCTTACCCCATTACCATTAGGCCAACCGACGACAAAGAAGCAACGGGCTTCTTAATTACCAATTTATCCATGCTTCAACACTTTTGTCTTAAATAATCATGAGCAGCATTATTTGGAAATAATAATAATACAGAAAATCTTCTCATGTGCCATAGGTTCTCCAGCCCTGCTAACATGGAAACAGTCAGTATAGTATGTGAAATGTGTTAGTCTTTTCACAGTGAAATCATTAGGTCCCCCTCTCCCCGCCCCCCCAAACCCCCCTTCTAGTCATTTTTTATTCAAAAGTGATAAGTTTTCCTTAGAGATTAATTGGATTGTGGGATGTATTTAGTTTTCTATTTTAAATTAAAGGTGACAAAATTAAGATTCACACATTTATGATATTTTTACTAAAATATTAATAAAGTATGAATTTAATATGATAGTTTGTATTGCCATTACTTGATTATAATTATTTGACAAAATTACAAGTCATCGTCTCTTACGGAAATAACGCATGTTAAAAATGATCGAAAACGCTTTTCAGCTTGGTTGCGCTACAGCTTAAATATGTTGTAATGAATCATAATTATTTTAATATCAAATACATTTCATTTGGAACAGTGGTAAAAAGATTTCACATCTTAACCTTGATAAAAAAAAATATTTTGAGTTCAAAAAACTTGATCAAGCTGTTTGTTGCCATTATTTAAACATAATCCAGTCGACTCTTAATTTAAGCAGTTTTTGGATTCCTGAAAATGTTTGTGTCGTTTAAACACAATTTTATCATATGAAATAAAAAAGAAAATGATAAGGATTGGGAGAAGTGATATCTAAAAATTAATCAATTATTCATCTAATTTCTTAAATGGATTTATTTTAAACTGTGCCTATTTGTTACCGACAATGAATAAAATTAATAACGATAATACAAAAATCACACACATACTCTGACAACAGTTAGTGAGAACATATGAAAATCTATATCACTCCTGGTGAAATTTTTGATGTTACCAACTTGATGCTCTGTAGTAGCAAGCCTGCGCAAAATCTCTAGCCCCCAACTTAAAAAAGAAAGAAAGTAATAGTGGTACAAATTTTGTGCCAATCTAAAACATGTAGATGAAATTAATATAAATAATATATATTTAGCACCGCGTCTTACTACGCATTCGGGTTATACGCTTTAAGTACTAATTACTCTAATGGATTAGAAATTGGAAAGGTTATATTAGAGGAAGTGAACCCGCATTTGCAGAGGGAGAGTGGAAAACCATTTAGGAAACACCACCCCCAGTTCACCTGACCGAGATTCGAACCTCGATCTCCCCATGCTCAGCAGTCGAGCTCAACACGACAAGCGCGTTAGCCAACTACGCCACCGAAGCGGGTTAATCTAAATAAAGAGCTGGCTGTAGTTTCGTAGTGAGGAAGTGTGCATTTGTTGAATAGTATAATGATAAGTAAAAAAAACAATAATTGTTTATTTAAGATTTATTTAAGATTATCTTGACATACCATCGTTTACTACATTCATTAAAAATCAAGTAACAATACATCCTAGAATAATATTAACTAGCTTATAGTACATTTTATAACATTATCTCACGTATATTAGAAATCCATTTTTAACAAAGCACAATGAAATAATTCAACTACAGTAGCTCCATGGCTTCTTTGGTGCTGACTGACAGCTCATAGCTGACTTCTGACAGTCAACATTTAGGTATATACCTAAATTTTGACTCTCAGAAGTGACAGCTGCTATACACATGGTTTTTGCAGATCATATGGTTCGGTATAGGGATATATAACTTGGTCTGGTAATTTTTCAAAGCCGTCAGCTGTCAGTCAGCACCAAAGAAGCTATGGTGCTACTGTACATATAATAATATTAATATAGTATAGAAAAAGTTGTTTTTAAATTATTCTTTCATAAAGTTGCTTAGACCAAAAATGGGTCAAGTCCATATAACTAGGATTTTTTTTTGTGCATCATATCTTAGTACTAGACTGGGCTCTTCATAAGTTATTACTGGGATGAGGAAGACTTTAGAGGAAATGTACCCATAATTGCAGGAAGTTTGTAGAAACGGGCCTCAGTACAACAGGCTTAGATTTGAGCATAGATCTTTTTGTCACCAGCAAATCATACTAAAGGAGATTGGCGTTTAGTCTGTGTATCCCCCAATAAGGGTGAAGGTAAAATCATGATATTAAAAACTTGTGGCATTCTTTCTTTTAGCAAGGGGTAATGCCGGCAGAATTAGCTTGGTACCAGCACGCCTGATTGATCCAAGAAGTTGGGGTACCACAATATGGTGTCTGGTTTATCATTCTTTCTTCAGACAATGCTGGCAGCCTCACTTCTCATTCCCCCACACACACTTCAGATTGTATTAAGCACCGCGTCTTACTACCCGTTCAGGTTATATGCTTATGTATTCATTACACTATTGGTTTTAGGGATTAGGAAAGTTACATTTAGAGGACGTGAATCCGCATCTGTGTGGATGTAGTGGAAAACCATTTTGGAAAAACCACCCTCAGTACACCCGAACAAGATTTGAATCTCGATATCCCAATCATCGGAAGTCTTATTCTAACACAAGAGTCGTGAAAAAGACCATGCGACCACCGAAGCGGGTCGGATTTATTTAATAGCCTGTGTGTTAATGTATAAAAATAGAAACAACAAAAAAGAGCTTGATTTGAAATTTATTTTTAAGCTTATTTGAGACACTACCTCAGTATGCAGCATGCGGATATTTCACATCAAGAATTATTATACTAATGCTGAAAGGTTGGATTGTTTTCCTAGACACGATTTTCACAGCTGTCTCCTCACCCCACTAAAACGTCACATGAAAATTGTTATATGAGGTCATATTCATCATTTATTGAGGATTGATTAGTTGTTTTTTCACACATATGATATGAGATCCCTAGGTTGTATCCAACAGTTTACCTAGGATGATTTTAATAAATGATATTAATCTATATTTTTCATTCAAATTTTATGGGACCCGGTCTAATTTAGATAATTGAAACTAGAGATAGTCCAGAATTTTGGGAATTTTCCCTTGTTCAGTTTTACAAAATTAGACATCTGCAATATGTTATGACAATAACACATTTATTTACCTTATAAGCATGTGAGGAATAAGAATGGATTTTATACTACAAAGACTGAAAAGACCTAGAACTTGTGGAAAAAAAAAATTCTATAAGATTTGACAATCGTTTGAGGTCCAGAGCTGTTGGAGAGCAAGTAGATCAGCTGGTATTTTTTATTACTCAAAAGGGTATCCAAGATATTAACGATTTGGATTAATGGGTTTGTAGTGTTAATAAAAAATAAATACAAATTGTATTTCATCAAAATAACTAGCACTAAATTACTTTGGTTCAGCAAGAAAGAGCTGGTACTTTCACATGTGGTTACTTACTATATAGTTCAAATTCATAATACATGTATGTCTGACCATTAGCTTGGAAATTAGATACAATACCCTCAATATTCATGTGCTTGGTTCTTTTCGATTCTTACATGTTCACTATTCTCTCTTGTGTGGTGTTTTAAAGTGAATTTTTAGATGTTAAAACGAAAGATTTCTTAGCAAAAAAGATTCATACGAGGAAAGGTGGATATAAACATATAAAAAGAAAAAAAAATACAATATGGCTTTTACAATGAAAAGGACACAGTTAACACTTTACATTGTTGTCACTGGACAAAGAGGTAGTAGCTGCCTCTTGAAGAAAATGGATTGTTACTGCCCAATCCCCCCACCTAAGTTTAATTCTGTTGGAACTCATCAGGAGGGAGTATGAAACACGCAGCACAACATTGCAACTTACTTAAAAAGAGGAAACCAAAGAAACCAAAAGAGTGAAAAAAGGAAGTTTGTAAAGATGATAGGACACTTAGATAAGAACAAACAATAAATTATGTGAATAAATATATCTCTAAAAGTGTAAGAAGCAATGAAGAGAAATGTTACACCTCTAAGACCTATGAAACATAAATTTTGTTTTTATGGGTTTATTCTTATCTTCTTATGCTTTTAATGCAAGAATAATTTGCCGATTTTAACTCTCAATTCACCATCATTGATATGCTTTGGTTGATTTGGTCTAATGACCCACCAGACTTTTTTGGCTTTTAACTTTTTTTTTT